>CM077158.1:225203932-225370679 GCA_039583875.1 Platanthera guangdongensis
TTCATATGAGACATTGTTTAGTTTCATCATCGTTCATAGGAGACAAGTTCAGTTTTATCTCCGTTCATAGGAGGCTTCTTAGTATTATAACATATTAGGTTTTATCATTATATTTGAGGGTATACACCATCTTAGTGTGGCTTATCAGATCTGCATTTATCTATTAGAATTCCATTTAATAGCATTCCTTTTTATAAACACTTGCTTAGTTGGTGGGACTTAAAATATCTGCGAGAGGATTAATACGGGATCCTTAACATCAATTGTTGGCATCGGGGCAAATCAAGTTTTATATTATCCATATATCATTTTCTCTGATTTACCTTTTATACAATATTACCAAAAAAGCCCAGAAATTTATGAAACCAGAACAGAGGTTGAAATTGCCCTAACATAAACCCATGAATTTCTCGAGTCATTTTGAACTTCGATTGAACTTTGATAATTTATTTTGTCTCGAACAAACCTTATTTTTACATTTAAGAATAGTCATATTTCAAATCACCCAAATCATGACAGTGAGTTTAAATGTAAATACAAACTCCTCAAAATAAGTTACATATTTCGAGATCTTACATAGGCTTAGCATCTTAAAGTAGGTTTGAGTTATTTCAATTTATTAAAATATCAGAATGCTTCAAAATTTCACCAAACATTTCCAATGCCATATATTTAGCTATTTAAGGATCTCTCAAACACTATACGACATTTTTGGCGGATAATTGTGTCTTTATAACTTTCATGCATTGCTCGTACATAACTTAAAATCTAAAAAATAGGTAGGAATGCTTGAAAAAATTCCTCAAACTCATCGGGGCATGCCTTTAGTAAATACAAATTAACCATATGATTTTAAGAGATTTTAATTGAAGGAATTAGCCTCTATTAATTTTCAAAATGAAATTAAATCATTTTAAATGCTTAGAAACTATTCCCCCAAAGCTCTAAATAAAAAATCTCCACAATCATATAGAGTATGTACGATGGCTGACAATTATCTGTGAGAATTTTATTAGATTTTGTGGGCCTTTCGAGGGTCCTCAAATCAGTAATAACTTTATTTCAATTTTAAAAAATACCAAACAATCTATTGTTGGGTACATTGGTCAAATGTACCTGATTTGAAGAAGCCTCACCTAACTCAATGATATACATCAGAATGTATTTGATGTTTGTTTGAGTTACTTGTGCAGGTTAGGTATACACTGGACTGAAGCTGAAAATTTCTAAGTCCATGTGTCGACACCCAGAGGCAAAGTGTCGACACTTGAGAAAGCTTGTGTCGACACCCAGACAAGCAGTGTCGACACTTGGAGTCATTGTGTCGACACCTGGGAAGAAGAGTCGACACCAGTCAGAAAGTGTCGACACTTGGAGCTGTGTCGACACTCAGTGTAGAAGAATGCAGAAAAGCTGTGTCGACACTTAGCAGAAGTGTCGACACCTAGAAGAGCTGTGTCTACACCAGAAAGTGTCGACACTTGGAAGTGAGTGTCGACACTCAGCAAAAGTCTACAGATTCTAAGTACAAGTGTCGACACTCAACACAGTGTGTCGACACTATGCAGAAGACAAGACGGAAGAAAGTGTCGACACTCAACACAATGTGTCGACACTTAGCTAAAGACTCAGTATTTGAAGAATGTGTCGACACTCAGCACAATGTGTCGACACAAAACAGAAGAGTCAACACTTGAAGAAAGTGTCGACACTCAGCACAATGTGTCGACACTTAGTTGAAGACTCTACACTTGAAGAAAGTGTCGACACAAGGAGCTGTGTCGACACTTAGCAAAGAACAGAAAAGTTGTAAAATATTCTAAGTATAAGTGTCGACACTAAGGGAATGTGTCGACACTCAGCTGAAGAATCAAGAATGAAGACTTGTGTCGACACCAAGAAGCAGTGTCGACACTTGACAGTTTCAACACATGAAGATGTGTCGACACAAAGGAGATGTGTCGACACTTAGAAGAATACAGATAAAGAATGAAGTACAAGTACTTGTGTCGACACTCAATTTCAGTGTCGACACATGCAGAAGAAACTGTGTCGAGACATACAAGGAATTGTGTCGACACCTTGTAGACTTGTGTCGACACTTACACAACATGTGTCGACACTTGGTCTATAAGTGTCGACACTTAAGAACAGAAAGTCTCGACACTAACTGACAGTTAGAGAATTTCAAGAAGTGACTGGTTGACATGACAGCTGCCGATCCAGCCGGTCTACAGCAACTGTCAGAGAAGTCAGAAGTCTGTTATAAACCGGATCAGCCGGTTACCATGAAGGAAGCCTATAAATAGGCACCCACAGTTTACAGAAACATAGATAGAAGGTTGTTCATTATCATTACATGTTGTGAGAATAATGAAGGTTGATCAGATTAAATCAAGAAGTGATACATAGAGGATCAACACAAGAAGATCAGGCAGTCCAACTGCAGATCTAAGTAGTTGGAGAGAGAGAGCTCCAACCAAGGATTCAGTCTTTGGAACTAAGGCTGAGAAGAAGAATTCAGAGTCATCTGGATTTCAAGAAGCAGAGATCAAGGATCAACTGCAGAAGATTCAGACTAATTCAGTTCTACTCAAGAAGCTTTGAAGAAAGCTAAGTCAGTTTGGATCAAGCTGAGTTCTTCCAAGAACTCTTCAAGAAACTCTCAACTCCTCTCATCCTTTCTGAGTTGTAGAGTTAGCATTTGTAATTTCTATTTTAACTTGTAAGATCCATTGGATCTGAGTGATTGTAAGCCTATTTTATAAAGGCTGAGGGTAGGGCTTGGTGCCTGAGTGTAGGAGTTGAAGAACTCTGAGTGTAGGCCTTTAATTGGCTGAGTGTAGGCCTGGGTGGCTGAGTGTAGGCCTTTTGGCTGAGTGTAAGGCTTTGGGCCTGAGGTAGGAACCTAGTTGGGTTCTGAGCTAGTGGAGAAGTTTGGCCGAATCTAGTACACTGCTAGATAGGCGAAGGGGGAAAGTGGATGTACCCAAAGATTGGGGAACCACTATAAAATTAGTGTGTCTGCTGTGCTGTGCTGTGTGGACTTTACTGTGTGATTTCTGTAATTGCTGTTAACTGTAATAATCTGTGAAAAACTGTTGTGCTGCCAAACAAAGTTAAAAAAGGTTTAGGTCACCTATTCACCCCCCCCCCCTCTAGGTGTTTAGGTACCATATCTTTCAAGTGGTATCAGAGGGAGGTTCCTCAAAATCAGGACTAACTGTCTGAGGAGATCCAGTTTGGCAGATTCAGTAAAGTCAGGAAACAGGAAACAGTTTCAAGAAAATCAAGAACATGGGTTCTTCAGAGAATCATAAGGAGTTGGGTTCAATGAAACTACCTATATGCAGAAAAGAGATCTTTGGGATCTGGAAAGAGAGGGTTAGGCTTTTATGGAAGCCTCTGACCCTAGGATATACATCACAGTCAAAGAAGGGCCATATGTGCCCATGAAGATTTCAGTATTGGATGCAAATCAGAGGACTCCAAAGGATTTCTCTGAAATGACCAAGGATGAGATTGTCCTAGCAACTATGGACAAAAGGGCACAGAACATAATAGTTAGTGCAATTGATGATGCCACCTTCCAGAACCTTATTCACTGTAAAACTGCAAAAGAAATGTGGGATACCCTCATTGTCTACATGGAAGGTTCTGAAGAAGTAAGCAAGATAGGAAGTCCTTGCTTAATCAAGAATATGAGAGCTTTAGGCAAGGAAGAGGAGATAGCATCACTGAATGCTACAAGAAATTTTATAGAATTGTAAATGAACTCATGTCATATGGAAGAGAGTTCACAAACTATGAGTTGAATGATAAATTCTTAAGGTCCCTAACCAAAGACTGGGACACCAAGATCTGTGCCATCAGAGAAATGGCAAAGTTGGGAGAAATTCCTCCTCCCACACTTTTGGCAAGTTGTTATCTTATGAGATGCAATTGTCAGTAAGAAAAGAAGAAGAAAAGTCAACAAGGACTGAATACAGGGAAAAGACTGTTGCCTTTAAGTCAGATGTACCTAGAAAGAGCAGGACCAAGTCATCAACTCCTCCTCCTGAGGTAGTTGAATCAGAATCTGAAGAGTCTGAAAGTACAAAATCTACAAGCAGTGAAAGTGATGAAGACTTTGCTGCATTCACCAGACATTTTCAGAAGTTCCTTAAGAAGAAACAGTGGAGGTCTAGACCTTCATCTTCCAAAGGGAAAGAGGTTCAGTATCAGGAAAAGAAGCCTTCAAAGAAGGACAAGAAAAGGACCAAGACTAGTAAGGCAACTGGATCCAAGATAATTTGTTACTGCTGCAATAGACAGGGCCATGTTATTGCAGACTGTCCTGAAAGAAGGAAGGAATCCAGTGACAAAAAGAAAACACACTTCAAAGGAAAGAAGGAGAAGTCCTTTGTTGCAAAGAATGAGAAGACTCTTTCAGATATGTCTTCTTCAGACACTGAGACAGATGCTGAAGCCTATATGGGCTATTTGCTGAAGAAGAAGAAGAGTTTATGCAGATCATGGAATCTATCTATGAGCAAGAAGACTGTCAAAGCCAAGGACTGATGGCTTTGACTGAAAGTACCAAAAACCTGGAGCAGCCAGGACCCAGTCAGGTACAAGGTTTAACTCAATGTTCTGATTCCAGTTCTAGTTCAGAGTCAGATTATTCTTCATCAAGTGATGAGAATATATCTGAGTCTGAGGGAGATATTCATCAACTCCTAGATGAATATCAAGTACTATTGCAAGCCTATAAGAAAAGCAAGACCCTAGCCAAAAATTTGGCCAAGGAAATTGCTGATCTCAAGGCAGCTGCAATAGATTATGAGAAGAATTATGATCAAAAACTGAATGAAGTGGCCAGGCTGAAACACATTACTGTGATTCAGATGGGTACTATTACATTTAAGAATGATCAAATTAAGAAACTAGAGATTAATCTTCAGAAGGAGAAAGAGCTAGTAGCTAGGTTTTCAAAACCTAAATCAGTGCTACCCTTGATTGATGATTTGTTCATCATAAAGGAAAGACTGGACTGGGATTTGTTAATCCAGCTAGGACTGTTCAGAATCAGTCCAAGTCCAAGGGCAAAGCCCCAACATTCAACAAGACTGCTGTAGTTAAGACAGCAAGTCTGTACCTAAGCAAAGGTACAACAAATTTGAATGTTGGTGCTGTGGCAAAGTTGGCCACTTTGCTTTGGATTGTTGGCACAATGCCAGTGCCAAGTTGAGTAGCAAGTTACCTGTTGGAAAGACAGCAGGTAGCTATGTCAATTTGCAAACTAACAATCACCAAGGACCCAAGTTTACTTTGGGTTCTAAGGTTCATTAATTTGTTTTGCAGGAGAATCCAAGTGGCCATACCCCTACATGGTACTTGGATAGTGGATGTTCCAGACACATGACTGGAACTAGGGGACTACTGAAGGACTACATCCCAATCAAAAATGGTCCAAAGGTGACCTTTGGTGGTTCTGAAAAAGGAATCATCAAAGGGTTGGTAACATTTCTTCTAACCTTGTTACCATTACTCAAGTGGCTTATGTTAAAGGTTTGAAACATAACCTCATTAGTATAAGTCAATTAAGTGATGTAGGGTATGACATCTCATTTGTTAAAAATGGTTGTCATATCAAGAGGTCAAGTGATCAAAGATCATTTTGACAGGTTATAGGAAGAGAAATGTCTATTGTTTAGACATTATGGTTGAGAACAATAGTTCTCCAGTTTGTCTTGTAGCTGATGAGACAGTCTCTCAATGTGTCAAGTGGCACAAGAGGCTTGCTCATCTTAATTACAAGACTATTGGCAAACTCTTTAGTAAAGAGTTAGTGAGGAATGGTCCTCAAGTTAAGTGTGTCAAAGATGGCATTTGCTCAGCTTGTCAAAAGGGCAAGCAGACTAAATCCACCTTTAGAAGCATTGACAACAAGGATGCTGTGAGGTGTTTATACCTCTTGCATATGGATCTATTTGGTCCAATGCCAGTTCACAGCTTAGGTAGGAAGGTCTACACCTTTGTAGTTGTTGATGACTACTCAAGGTTTTCCTGGGTGTTCTTCTTAAAGCAGAAATCTGAAACACCTAGTGTCTTCCACAGTTTTGTTAAGCAAATTCAGAATGAATTGAACTGTACAGTGGTCAAAATTAGAAGTGACCATGGTACAGAGTTTCAATCTGAAAGCATGACAAAACTATGTGAAGACTATGGGATATTTCAAGAATTCTCTTCACCTAGAACACCTCAGCAAAATGGCATTGCTGAAAGGAAAAATAGAACCTTGATAGAGGCTGGTAGAACTCTATTAAGTGATTCATCACTGCCAGAATATTTCTGGGCTGAAGCAGTTAACACTGCATGCCATGTGATAAATAGGGCTACCATCACTAAAAGGTTAAACAAGACCCCCTATGAAGTAGTGAAAGGCAGGAAACCAAACTATCCTATTTCAGGATTTTTGGTTGTAAATGCTTCATACTTAACAATGGGAAGACTTACTTAACTAAGTTTGCTGCCAAATCCCAAGAGGGAGTGTTGTTGGGTACAGCAGTAATAGTAAGTCTTATAGAGTCTACAACTTGACTACACAAGTTGTAGAGGAGTCTGTGCATGTAGTTTTTGATGAGACACTTCTTATTAACAATGAGTTGTCTAGTAGTGTGTGCAGCCCCACAGGTCTTTCTAAGAAGATGGACAAGCTAACCATAGAAGATGTACCTGCTGCAAGACAGCAAGTAGAAGAAGATGGCTTATGTCCAGGGGGAGAACTACATGTACCAGGAGCTGAAGAAGTTCAAGGAACTCAGCATGATGAAGATGCTGAAGAAGTACAACCAGAAGTAAGGATGCCTCCAGCCAACAGGCATCTAAGAGATCATCCAGTGGAGCTGATCATTGGAGATCCAAGACAAGGTGTTCAGACAAGGAGCAGAAATCAGAATGCTGCAGTATATTCAAGTTTTCTGTCTCAAATAGAACCAAAGAAATTTGAAGAAGCAATACAAGATCCACAGTGGACTGAAGCTATGCAGGAAGAGCTAAACCAGTTCAAGAGGTGCAAGGTTTGGGACTTAGTTCCTAAGCCTAAAGATCACAATGTGATAGGAACAAAGTGGATCTACAGAAACAAGTTAGATGAACAAGGAGTCATCATTAAGAATAAGGCAAGATTGGTTGCAAAAGGATATAGGCAAGAAGAAGGTATTGATTTTGATCAAACCTTTGCTCCAGTAGCCAGACTGGAAGCCATAAGGATGTTCTTGGCCTATGCAACCTACCAAGGATTCAAAGTATACCAAATGGATGTGAAGTCAGCATTCCTTAATGGTAATTTAAAAGAAGAAGTATATGTGGAGCAGCCTTCAGGTTTTGTTGATCCTACTTTTCCACATTATGTCTATAGACTTAGGAAAGCATTGTATGGGTTAAAGCAAGCTCCTAGAGCTTGGTATGAAACCCTATCTAGTTTCCTCATTGAGAACAAGTTCACAGGGGGAAAATAGATAAGACTCTATTCCTTAGGGAATCTAGAGGCAAAGTAATACTTGTCCAAATATATGTAGATGACATTATATTTGGGTCTACTGAAAGTAGCCTTTGCAAAAAGTTTGCAAAGCTTATGCAAAGTCAATTTGAAATGAGTAGTATGGGAGAGCTGAAGTTTTTCTTGGGTCTCCAAGTTAAACAGACTGAAAGTGGCTTATCCATATGTCAGTCAAAGTTCACCCTAGAACTCATAAGGAAATATGGTATGGATTCCTCCAGTACCATGAAGACTCCTATGGGGTCAAGTATGTCTCTAAGCAAGGATGATGCAGGGAAACCTGTAGATGAAACCTTGTATAGAGGGATAGTTGGCTCCTACTATACTTGACTGCAAGTAGGCCTGACATTATGTATGCTACATGTGTTTGTGCCAGGTATCAAGCCTGCCCCAAAGAATCTCACTTGACTGCAGTCAAGAGAATCTTGAGATATCTAAAGGGCACACCTTATCTAGGCCTCTGGTACCCTAGGAATGGAGATTTTGATCTAACAGGCTATTCAGATGCAGACTTTGCAGGATGCAAAGAAGATAGAAAAGCACAACTGGATCCTGTCAATTCCTAGGTGGAAGACTCATTTCATGGAGTAGTAAGAAGCAAACCAGTGTGGCCATCTCCACAGCTGAGTCAGAATATGTAGCTGCAGGAAGTTGCTGTGCTCAACTTCTGTGGATTCAACATCAGCTAGAAGACTATGGATGTCAGGTAAGTAGAACTCCACTTTATTGTGATTCTACTAGTGCTATTTCCATAGCTAATAACCCTGTATCACATAGTAGAACTAAACATATTGAGATAAAATATCACTTTCTTAGGGAGCATGTAGAAAGAAATGATATTGCACTTGAATATGTTAAAACAGATAATCAGATAGCTGATATGTTCACTAAGCCCTTAGAAGAAGCTAAGTTTAATAGGTTCAAAATTGAACTAGGTATGATAAACTTAGACTAAGTATACAGAACAAAAATTGGCTAAGTAAAAAGGTGTCGACACATAGACAAGTCTATGTCGACACAGAATAGTAAGTGTCGACACTTCAGGAAAATGGTGTCGACACATCTAGGAAGTTAGTGTCGACACTTCAGAATGTTAGTGTCGACACATGTCGAGTAGGTGTCGACACATCCAATAAAGTGTCGACACTTAAGTTTTACTCAGAATTTTTCTAAGTAAAGTCTCGACACATGTCGAGTATAGTGGTGTCGACACTTAACCAAGTGTCGACACATAAAATCTGTTGACTAAATTTGTGTCGACACATGAGTGTCGAGACATTATAAGTCAGTGTCGACACTTATTGACAGTGTCGACACATCATTAGAAATTCATCCCGCCTGTTCGTCTTCAAACAAGAAAGGTATAAATAGGGTTCTGTCTTTGATTGTCGACACGCTTTCAAAGTTTCGAGACCTAAACTCTTGTGTCGACATTTCTCTTCTCAAGACTAATTCTCAAAACCCTAATGGCTCCCAAGCTGGAAGAGAACGTTAACGAAGGCTATGAGCTCGTGCGAGGCGCATTTGACGACAGCGATCAAGAATTCAAATCAGTGATAACCCTAGTCACGATTCAGGACTGGAGTTCTTGGTTTCAGAACCAACCAAAATATGGAAGAAAGAAGTCATTGAATTCTTACTGGAGCAACTGTAGATGACTCTGGATTCAGGATTAAGTCCAGGGTGCATGGCACCAAAGTCAAACTATCCCCAAGTCTTTAAGAAAGGTACTTCAGCTACCTAAGATTCAAGAAGAAGAGGAAGTAACTGCTTCTAAGACCAGGGAAGCTCTTACTTGGTGTGGCCTGGATCCAAAGATGAAGGTGGGATCAGTCTTCAACAGGAAGGGGATGAACAATCAAGGCAAGTTCTTGTCTGAAGTAGTGGGCAAGGTAATCCTGAGCAAACCAGGAGGGCATGACAGGGTGTCTGCCTCCATGTTTGAAATATGACCAGAATCATCTTCACTCTGAAGACAGATTGGTCAATGGTGGTTTATGAGAAAGTAAAAGAAAGCCTGAAGAAGCCCAATCTGGGCAGGATAATAAGTCTCTACCTGGCTGGATCAATTCCAGAGGTAATGAGCTCTGCTGCAGGAACTAAGATCAATCATATGAGGAGAATGGACTCCAGAATATTCTAGATGGGAAAGGGTGCTGGTGTCAAAGGAATTGACCACCCCTGAGAAACAAGCTTCTAAGAAAGACTCTCCTCCCAGGAAGAAGAGGAAGACTGCTGCTGTGCCTCAAGAGTCCTCAGCAGCTCAGGCAGTGAAGAACATGTGGTCTTCACTCCTGAAAGTCCAGTTGATGTGGCTGCAGAGAAGACACCTGCTCCTCAGGAGGCAGCTGATATCCAGGGGGAGCTTCCAGGTGTAGCAGAACCATCTACACTGGAGAGTGAACAAGCCACCCTCCTCATTCAAGAGGTACTTGTTGACCTTAATACTTTGAATTTTTCTATAATAAATTCTGATTTGTCTGATGACCATCAGCAAAATCAGCCAGCAAACCAAGAACCAGATGTTGTTCTTCCAGACACATCTGTTGTGGTACCTGATCAAGTGGTTGAAGAACCAAGTACATCTCCTGCACAGTCTCCAGCAGAATATACAATGGAAGATCTCTTTTTGAACTTAGATCAAGAAGATTTTGATATGGAAAAGACTGCTGCTGATGCAGTGAAGGATGCTGCTGCTGAGGGGGAGACTTGGATATTCAAGAAGAGCCTATAAGGCTAGATACTGAGAAGGCACAAGATGTGCATACTGAAAAACCATCCAGCCCTAAGGATAGGGTGGATATAGCAAGTACATCTGAATCTGAAGATGATGAAGCTGAGCAAGCTAAGAAAAAGAAGTTCTTTGTTTCAAAAGAAGGAGCCAGAGCTATAAGAAGGCTCTACAAACTGTTGCTCAACATTCACTAGTTCAACAAGCTCCATCCACTGATTATAGTGCTCTATTGCTTGCCTTGCAAATCAAGATGGATGAACAAAGAAAGGCTTTAGAAACTTATGTTGATGAAGGACACAAAGCACTACAATCTGATCTGGGCCAGGAAATCAAGTCAATAAGGTTTGAAATGAACCTTAATAAAAAGGAAATGACTGATTGTTTTACCAAGGGTGCTAATGCTGTGGTATATCTGGCTAAACATCAAGAAACAATTAAAGAGAAAGTGGATGATATAGCAGTCAAGCAAGGCTATGTGCTGGAGAATCAGTTGAGGATGAATGATAACTTGACTGCATCTCACAATGCAATAGTCACTGAAATCAAGAATAAGTCAGATGAACCTTCAACTTCCTCTGCTGCTGCCAAAGCTGATTTTGATAAGATATTTCAAGCAGAGATTGCTGCTGTAAAGAATGCCATACAAGATTCCAGAAGGTCATATCAGAACAGCTTACAAAGCTTAGACCTTTCTTTAAAGAGGGCATAAGATATTTGGATAGCCAAATCAGATTTCAGAAAGATGATGTAAGAGATCATATGGCTCAAGAAGTCATAAAGGGGGAGAGAGTGTTAGTCAAGGCCAGTTCTGAGCATGCAAAATGGATTTCAAATTCATCAGGGCTACACTTGGATATCCTCCCCTGTGTGATGACAATGAAGTGGCTGAATCTGGTATTCAAGGAACATATCTTGGAGGTGAGCAACAAGCAGTGGCTGATGTAATCTATCCACCTCCAGACTTTGAAATGATTCATGCAGATGTAAGCACTATGTATAGTCCACTGCTGGCAAGCCAAATGTTATTTTGGAAAAGGTTGTTCAACCTATCACAGCTGCAATGCAAGAGGCTTTGGACAAAGAAGAAGAAACTAGGCTGTCAAAGAAGAAGTTTAGGGAAATTGCTGAGCAAAAGCCAGATTTTGAACAATGGAGCCCTACTTCTAGGAACATAATTCTCACAGCCTGGAAAGCAGCCAAGGACAATGCCCATGAGAGGAACAAGTGGTTCTCAGAGGCTGAATGGAGAAAGCATGAGAGTAGGCAAGAAGCCATTGTCCAACATAGAAGGAAGGCTAAGTTAGGAAAGCTACCTCCAACAGCTGTGGAGCCTAGCAAGTACTTTCCTAAGCCCTATCATTATTTTGAGAGGCAAAAGATCAAAGCTGAAGAACAGAAGAAGAAAGATCTAAAAGGGAAGAAGACTGCTGAAGCTGAGCCTGCTGCTGCTGCTGCTGTGAAAGCTCAAGTTAAAGCTGGAAAAGGGATTGTTATCAAAGAACCTGATCAGCACTAGATTAGGAATTAACTTGATGCTTATTGTAATTTGTTAAATGAAAAACATTGTAATACTTCATTGAAAATGTATAAGAAACATTATTGGAACAGTATATGATAAATATAGTATGAATGTTCTGAAATATGTGTGTTTCTTAATTGTTCTGCAATGTTTAATAAGTATACATGTGTGCTTTATTACATGTTCAAGTTTACCCTGTTGTCATTTATATGTTTTACATCATTTTGTAATTTTTAATTATGAGTGGTGTATATCATTGACTAAGGGTTATGACTTCTCCAAATAGGGGGAGATTGTTGGGTACATTGGTCAAATGTACCTGATTTGAAGAAGCCTCACCTAACTCAATGATATACATCAGAATGTATTTGATGTTTGTTTGAGTTACTTGTGCAGGTTAGATATACACTGGACTGAAGCTGAAAATTTCTAAGTCCATGTGTCGACACCCAGAGGCAAAGTGTCGACACTTGAGAAAGCTTGTGTCGACACCCAGACATGCAGTGTCGACACTTGGAGTCATTGTGTCGACACCTGGGAAGAAGAGTCGACACCAGTCAGAAAGTGTCGACACTTGGAGCTGTGTCGACACTCAGTGTAGAAGAATGCAGAAAAGCTGTGTCGACACTTAGCAGAAGTGTCGACACCCAGAAGAGCTGTGTCTACACCAGAAAGTGTCGACACTTGAGTGAGTGTCGACACTCAGCAAAAGTCTGCAGATTCTAAGTACAAGTGTCGACACTCAACACAGTGTGTCGACACTATGCAGAAGACTCAGCACTGGAAGAAAGTGTCGACACTCAACACAATGTGTCGACACTTAGCTAAAGACTCAGTATTTGAAGAATGTGTCGACACTCAGCACAATGTGTCGACACACAATCAGAAGAGTCAACACTTGAAGAAAGTGTCGACACTCAGCACAATGTGTCGACACTTAGTTGAAGACTCTACACTTGAAGAAAGTGTCGACACAAGGAGCTGTGTCGACACTTAGCAAAGAACAGAAAATTTGTAAAATATTCTAAGTATAAGTGTCGACACTAAGGGAATGTGTCGACACTCAGCTGAAGAATCAAGAATGAAGACTTGTGTCGACACCAAGAAGCAGTGTCGACACTTGACAGTTTCAACACATGAAGATGTGTCGACACAAAGGAGATGTGTCGACACTTAGAAGAATACAGTTAAAGAATGAAGTACAAGTACTTGTGTCGACACTCAATTTCAGTGTCGACACATGCAGAAGAAACTGTGTCGAGACATACAAGGAATTGTGTCGACACCTTGTAGACTTGTGTCGACACTTACACAACATGTGTCGACACTTGGTCTATAAGTGTCGACACTTAAGAACAGAAAGTCTCGACACTAACTGACAGTTAGAGAATTTCAAGAAGTGACTGGTTGACATGACAGCTGCCGATCCAGCCGGTCTACAGCAACTGTCAGAGAAGTCAAAGTCTGTTATAAACCGGATCAGCCGGTTACCATGAAGGAAGCCTATAAATAGGCACCCATAGTTTACAGAAAGATGGATAGAAGGTTGTTCATTATCATTACAGTTGTGAGAATAATGAAGGGTTGATCAGATTAAATCAAGAAGTGATACATAGAGGATCAACACAAGAAGATCAGGCAGTCCAACTGCAGATCTAAGTAGTTGGAGAGAGAGAGCTCCAACCAAGGATTCAGTCTTTGGAACTAAGGCTGAGAAGAACAATTCAGAGTCATCTGGATTTCAAGAAGCAGAGATCAAGGATCAACTGCAGAAGATTCAGACTAATTCAGTTCTACTCAAGAAGCTTTGAAGAAAGCTAAGTCAGTTTGGATCAAGCTGAGTTCTTCCAAGAACTCTTCAAGAAACTCTCAACTCCTCTCATCCTTTCTGAGTTGTAGAGTTAGCATTTGTAATTTCTATTTTAACTTGTAAGATCCATTGGATCTGAGTGATTGTAAGCCTATTTTATAAAGGCTGAGGGTAGGGCTTGGTGCCTGAGTGTAGGAGTTGAAGAACTCTGAGTGTAGGCCTTTAATTGGCTGAGTGTAGGCCTGGGTGGCTGAGTGTAGGCCTTTTGGCTGAGTGTAAGGCTTGGGCCTGAGGTAGGAACCTAGTTTGGTTCTGAGTTAGTGGAGAAGTTTGGCCGAATCTAGTACACTGCTAGATAGGCGAAGGGGGAAAGTGGATGTACCCAAAGATTGGGGAACCACTATAAAATTTAGTGTGTCTGCTGTGCTGTGCTGTGTTGTGACTTTTCTGTGTGATTTCTGTAATTGCTGTTAACTGTAATAATCTGTGAAAAACTGTTGTGCTGCCAAACAAAAGGAAAAAGGTTTAGGTCACCTATTCACCCCCCCCCCCTCTAGGTGTTTAGGTACCATATCTTTCAATCTCAGGACTCTGCCGCTGGCCATCGGCCGATCATGGCTCCACCCCCGGGTGAACTCAGTGGGGCCGACAAACTTCAGACGATGGTTTGGTTCCTGGACGCCCATGGATACCGCCGGATGCTGTGACTATAATGCCTTTATCCAAACCGACACCACAGGAGCTTCACTTTCTGATAGGTCTCCGCCCAACTCTTCCCGGAGAGGGTCGTCGACCCTCTTCGATGAGATACGAACCTCTTAGCTACTCTTGGAGCATTGGTAGGCTCTTGATGCCCGACCAACACTCAGCTTGATCCATGTCTTGGGCGGCAACGGCGGCGCTTCGCCGGCCGGGAGCACCATGCAATCGTTCAGAAAGAAGGGATGGAGGAGAGGAGATGGTCCAACCTATCGGTGTTGATGCGCGGAAAACGGCACCGCCTAGTTAACACGGAGGGAGTTGTTCGATCTCACAGGCTAGGAGAGGAAGAGGATGAAGGTTGCGGGGAAAGAGGAAGCTTCTGAGTGCTCAAAAGTGGAGCAAGCGCTTGTCAAAGGGGTTGCGGGAAAGAGGAAGCTTCTGAGTGCTCGAGAGTGGAGCAAGCGCTTATCAAAGAGTTGCGGAATAGAGGATAGGGGTTGAGAGCAGCCAGTGAGGAAAGCTGATGAGCAAGAGAGGAGTTTTGATCAGGAGCTGTCGAGCAGACGGGTACTTGGACAGTTGTGTTTGCAGGTTGGATGCCGAGGAACTGAGCTGAGCTAAGAAGAAGAGATAGGGCCGCTAGTAGCGGCAACAACAGACTTCGCCCGCGCGGCTCTTAATGACACTCTTGTGACGAGCTTTCCTTTGATAATATGGAGAGTTACAGCTTAACAATACACTTTTACAAGAAAGCAATAAAGGGGTACAGAGAGGAAGCTGAGGCTAAGGAAAGAGTGCCAGAAGAGGCCGCGCGGGACTAAGAAGCCAGGTCGGCAGGCCACGCGGTTAGGGGAAAAAGAGACTGCACGGTCTGGGAACTGAGGCCGGCAGGTCGTGGACTATGGGAAGAGAGAAGGTGCGGATTGGAAAACGGAGCGGAGTCGTAGGAGGTGATCACTTGAGCTTGTTGTGGGCTGTCTTCGAGCGTGAGCACCTTGGGGTGTATGAAGCTGAAGCTGAGACCGACCCCCATGAGAGGTATGGGGGTCTATTATAGGCCCGAGGAGGTAACGGATGCGGTGACGTTACCTCGGTGAGACGGTAACTTGAGCAAGAAGAAGACGGAGTCCGCCGAGTCTGCAACCGGCCGCACGGACTGGGCTTGCTTCTGGAGCTGGTGCTGCTGATGGCGATCTGGGAGACTAAGTGGCGGACTGCGAGGGGAGTCCGCAGAGTCCGCCGCTGCTGAGCTGATTGTTCGCCTGCTGCAGGGGTGACAGATGCTGGAGGCTAAGTGGCGGAATGCGAGGGGAATCCGCTGAGTCCGCCACAACTGAACTGGGCACGTGCTAAGGGGGTACGAGCTGAGGAGTGCCCGCGGAGTCCGCAGAGTCCGCATAAGGCTATGCGGTCTGGGACTGCCTTGAGGATGTTCTGCTGTCTGGCGGGCTGGACGGAGCCCGCCACTACTGACCGAGTCTGCGCCTAAACTGCGGACTGAGGGAGGTTGACCATGCCGCTGGAGAAGAGCGGGTGGAGACCAAGTCAATGCGGACTGCATAGGGAGTCCGCCGAGTCCGCGTAGTCCGCGCCTGCTACTAGGCGAGTCCGCTTATGCTGGAACGAAGACTGGCTGTTGAAGTTACTGGGGTTCACCAATGAAGGCGGACTGGAAGTCTTGACCGCACTTCGAGTCCGCCGAGCTCGCGAGGAACTTGGTATTGCTGCTGATCTTCGCAGGTAGCCGGAGAGCGTGTGTCCACACTCCTTATGCGGACTAACGAAGTTGGCTGCCCCTGCTTTTGGGTGACAAGGGATATGCGACCTGCCGGACTGACGAGGCAGACCGCGCGTTTTGGCGAGGCGGAGACGGAGGTAGCCAGCTGCGGCCTGGGGGTAGGTCGCCACTGTTGTCTTGGCGGTTTGAGCGGTCTGGTCTTCTTGAAGAGCGACCTGTAGGATCGGGTTGAAAGAAGCCAATTCCTGCAAGGGACGCGGCTTGTTGCCGACCTGGGCGGACAGGGATTTGAGTCCGGAAAGGGACATCTGTGGATATATCTTGCGGTTAAGCTGAAAAGGGGGCGGCCAGCAGAGGCGGACTACAGAAGCAGTCCGCGACCCCTGCCGACCAAGGGAGGCGCGCGACCTGGGCGGTCAGACCGCTGAGACCGCCCAAACTGTGCGGCCTGAGCGGACAGAAAAGTCTGTCCGCCCACCCTAAGGCGTCGCGACCTCCAGGAGGAACCCGGGGCAGGCCGCGATAAGCGAGTTGGCTGCCTTGGGAAGGATCGCCGATTTCGGGGTTAACATAATCCCCGCACTTTTTTAAGTTCTGAATAGAACTTCGAAAAAGTTGGAGACCCACGAAAATCGTGATCCACACCAAAGGAGAGAGAAGAGGGCAAGGAGAGATATAACCTGATGCCTCTCCTTAAGGGTCTGCCAATGTCTGTCTATTTCCTTCAAAGGAAAAGTTAGTATAGGCATAAATGAGAGGTACATCTTGTGTGTACCTGAGTTTGCCTTTGCGAAACAAAGAAGATGTGTCTTCTATTAAGTCCTGCAAGATGAAGGTGAGAGGAAAACATAATATCATAATAACTTGCAAGTACCTGATGGAGGCTTGCAAGCACCTACTATCCTCTACAAAAGGAAGAGTGAGGGTATACAAGAAAGAAAAATGAGCTGCAAGTACCTGAAAGGAACTTGCAAGTCTTTGTTGGTTTCTACAAAAGGGAAGTTAGAAATAAATACGAGATATGAAAGTAACTTGCAAGTGTCTGTGATCTCTACAAGAAAGAGTTAGAAGCAGACATGTGATATGAAAGTAGCTTGCAAGTACCTGTGAAGAAACTTACAAGTGTCTGCTGATCACTGCAAAGAGAAGAGTTAGAAGTAGACAATATATGAAAGAAGCTTGCAAGTACCTGTGAAGAAGGCTTGCAAGTGTCTGCTAATTACTGCAAAGAGAAGAGTTAGAAACAGACATAATATGAAAGAAACTTTCAAGCACCTAGGAGGAGGCTTGCAAGTTTCTACTAATCTCTGCAAGAAAAGAGTTAGAAGCAGACATAACATGTGAAAGTAGCTTGCAAGTACTTATGAAGAAACTTGCAAGCATCTGCGGTTCTCTACAAAATGAGTGTTAGAAGTAAACAAAATATGTATAGGAGTAACTTGCAAGTACCTATGAAAAAGCTTGCAAGCATCTGCTGAACTCTGCAAGAAGAGAGTTAGAGGCAGACATAGATGAAAAAATTACGCTGCAAGTACCTGGACGTGACTTGCAGGTGCCTACTAATCACTACAAAGAGAAGAGTGAGCAGCAGATATATTATAATAGACTAAGCTGCAAGTACCTTAGATGAGGCTTGCAGGTGACTGCTAACCACTACAAAGAGAATAGGGAACAGCAGATATAATATAGAAAATCTAAACTGCAAGTACCTGGATGAAGCATGCAGATGTTAACTGTTAATGAGCTAAGGTGGATATGATCAAATGGCAAATAAAATGCCTGATGAAATTTGCTGATAATTTGAATAAAGATCAAACCAGGATAGTAATATTCTTGCTATATTAAAGATGTCATCTTTATCATGAAGTCCAGATCAATAAGTCAAGCGTTGACTGTTGATTTGATAGGGTGGATATGAACATATTGGCAGAGAAAAAAGCTTGATGAAATCTGCCAATCTTAACTAGATTGCAATATCATGACTTGATGATCAAGGCGAGTAATCCTCTTTGATCAATGTTTGATGTCATTAGCATTTGACAAGAGCAATGAATAGCTTTATGAATCATCATCTGATAGAGCTTAAGCAGGTAGTGAATAAAAGATGAGAGTAAGCAAAGTGAATGTTGCGAATCCTTTTGGTAGGTCGGATTAACGTGTTCATCTGTGAAAGAGGTAGTTGATAAAAAAGAAGGAGGTCTATACTCGGAAATGACCAAGAAAGACTGGATGCTGCCACAGGAGATCACATGTGGGCCTTATGCATCGCTTGCCTGAGAAAGGTCGTCACGAGTATAGTCCTACTAAGAGAGGGCTAGCCGCGCATCCTCTAGGAGGGAACAAAAGAGAAAAGCAAGGGAAATCCTGAGAAGGATCGCTAGATGCACAGATCTCATGCTTCGGGTTACTACGTCACTAATCAATGAGACTGGTTGCGCCAAGAGGCCTATAGCTTGTCCGTGGATTGATCAGTGGAGTTGAGGACCCCGTGAAAGTATGGAAAGAGAGCACTAGAGAGCGTTCGGTCATCACATTTGTGAGATGATCGAAGAGACAAGGCTACGCTTGGTCGTCATTGCTTGTCAAGCAAAGATCACCGAAACTGTAATGTATCCTAACAGAGCATAGCAGAGCTAAAACATGGGGCCTCCCTAGCACGCACTCTGTATTAGATGCCGGCTAGGATCTAAAGTCTAGTATTCCACCGCATGAGAGTTGGATAGCCCCCACTACACATATATGTGAAATCTCCCCGCGATATATGGTTATTGTGGTCTTACGCCGGAATCCAATCCCGAGGGGGCCTATAGAAAGACTCAGCGATATCTCAATGGCTCAGTGATCTTTTGGGAAAAGAAAGAGTAGAGGAATGAGCATTACAAGAAGGGAACTGTGTCAGTATGAGATCCCTAATAAAAGATTTATTGAAAAGCAGGAATGAACACTTAGAAGTGTTTTGAAGTGAAAATGTTCGAAAGAGTAAGAGTAAGTGTAACCGATAATAGTCGTGAGAAAATTTGGAGAACTATAAAGTCCTTTACTGGCTTAGAATAGCCTTCCAAGCACGCCCTCGTCATCGGCATCGAAGCATTCGTCAGTTTTATTGACAACGAGGAGAGGAGGTTCTTCAACTAGGCTCACCCCTCTTGAGCTGCAAGGAATGTCTGCAACTTCTTTGCCCTTTGAGGTTTGCTGGATCAGGGCGATCATCTTTAGGAAGGAGATCACGCATCTTACCCTGCTGGAGCATCCTTTGCACTAGTCGGCGGAGTGCTCGGCAGTTCTCAGTCAAGTGGCTTAACTCTTTGTGGAACTCGCAGTATGGTTCTGAGTCCCTTTATCTTTGATCAGCTGGCCAGTAAGGCTTCTTGTAATTAGCCATGTCTTTCATGATCTGGCTTACTTCTTGCATGGCCTCGTCGAGTTCAGACTCATGCAAGTCATCGTCTTGCTGCTGATAGACTGCAGTTGTTTGAGAAGATGGAGCTAGTGGTAGCAATGGATCTTGAGCGCGATCACGGCTTGGGAAGGGATATCGATGGCGTTGAAACCTTCTTCCCTTCCTTGAATGAGTTGGGAAATCATTGGGAGGAGACCTCGAAGGCTGCTTGTAAGAAGGATCTTTCTCTGATATGAGCTTGGAGACGAAGTCTGGGTTGCTCTTTTCGCCTCAGATGTAGGAGTTGGCTAGGGCAATCAACTCTTGGTATGTCCTCGGCACTCGGACATTGGCTTCGAACTTGAGAGGCCCTTCACGGAGACCGTGGATAAGAGCCACTCGGTACATTTCTTGGCTAACAATTTCGATGTCCAAGATTTCTCTTTGGAATCGATCAACGAACTGAGACCAGGTTTCATTGCCACGCTGCTTGATCTCAAATAGGGCTTCTGGACCGCCCTTTCTCTTGGTTGAGGTAGAGAATCTGAGCAAAAACTCCCTTCGCAGATCAGCAAAGGAAGTGATGGAGTGAGGACGAAGCCATAGAACCAGTCCCTCACTTGCCCATCAAAAGTTGTGACAAGAAGCTTGCACTTAGTTGTATCTGAAAGGGTTTTGAGAGCAACGACTGATTCAAAAGCTTGCAGATGCTTCACTGTATCAGTCTCTCTGGTGTAGATCTGCAACCGGGGCTCTCTGAAGTTAGCTGGAGTAGGTTCATGACGAACGTTCTCTGTAAACGGCGAAGGCTCTTCTTGTTCTCCTACAACATAAGGATGAAAAGGAGCATAAGCTGCAGCTGCAAAAGAAGCATGCAGATAAAAGGGAAAAGTTGCTGCAGGAGGAGCAAAGGTAGGAGCGGCAAAGTAAGGATTACTTCCCTGAAAGTTGATAAATCTAGCAGGACTTCCCCGGGCTACTTCTCGGAAGAAGTTTTGGCGAGCAGCAAACTCTTCATCTTGAGGTCGCAGAGGGGCTGCAGGCCCTTGCGGGAAGGTTGATGTATGAGGAAGATAGACCGGCGGGCAAGCTGGAGGACAAGCTTGCTGATGCTCCAAAGTTGGTGCTGGATTGACTGGAGCAGCTGAAGCAATTTGAGCTGCTGCGGGTTGAGAGTCTAGTCGCTGCGTGAACATAGCGAGCATTTGGTTGATCGCTTGGAATTGCTGAGCATTCTCACTGCGTAATTGCTCGAAGGCCTCCAAGAGAGGATCATCTCTAGGACTTGGAGCAAAGTTCTCGGCTGGATGATGATCTGACATGGGTAACTGTCGCTGTTCACCGTCTGTTCGGATCTGAAGGTCGCGTGTTAACTGTTTATGCGCGAAAACGGCACCGCCTAGTTAACACGGAGGGAGGTGTTCGATCTCACGGGCTAGGAGAGGGAGAGGATGAAGGTTGCGGGGAAAGAGGAAGCTTCTGAGTGCTCGAGAGTGGAGCAAGCGCTTGTCAAAGGGGTTGCGGGGAAAGAGGAAGCTTCTGAGTGCTCGAGAGTGGAGCAAGCGCTTGTCAAAGGGGTTGCGGGGATAGAGGAGAGGGTTGCTGAGAGCAGCCAGGAAGGCTGATGAGCAAGAGAGGAGATTGATCAAGAGCTGTCGAGCAGACGGGTACTTGGACAGTTGTGCTTGCAGATTGGATGCCGAGGGAGCTGAGCTGAGCTAAGAAGAAGAGAGAGGGCCGCTATCAGTGGCAACAACAGACTTCGCCCGCCGCGGCTTAAATGCCACTCTTGCGACGAGCTTTCCTTTGATTAATATGGAGAGTTACAGCTTGACAATACACCTTTACAAGAAAGCAATAAAGGGGTATAGAGAGGAAGCTGGCGGCTAAGGAAGGAGTGTCAGAAGAGGCCGCGCAGACTGAGAAGCCAGGTCGGCAGGCCGCGCGGTTAGGGGAAAAAGAGACCGCACGGTCTGGGAACTAAGGCCGGCAGGTCGCGCGACTATGGGAAGAGAGAAGGTGCGGACTGGAAAACGGAGTCCGCAGGAGGTGATCACTTGAGCTTGTTGTGGGTTGTCTTCGAGCGTGAGCACCTTGGGGTGTCTGAAGCTGAAGCTGAGACCGACCCCCATGAGAGGTATGGGGGTCTATTTATAGGCCCGAGGAGGTAACGACTTGCGGCGATGTTACCCCCGGTGAGACGGTAACTTGAGCGATAAGAAGACGGAGTCCGCCGAGTACGCAACCGACCGCACGGACTGGGGCTTGCTTCTGGAGCTGGTGCTGCTGATGGCGAACTGGGAGACTAAGTGGCAGACTGCGAGAGGAGTCCGCAGAGTCCGCCGCTGCTGAGCTGATTGTCCGTCTACTGCAGGGGTGGCAGATGCTGAAGGCTAAGTGGCGGACTGCGAGGGGAATCCGCTGAGTCCGCCGCAACTGAACTAGGCATGCGCTAAGGGGGTGCGAGCTGAGGAGTGCCCGCGGAGTCCGCAGAGTCCGCACAAGGCTATGCGGTCTGGGACTGCCTTGAGGACGTTCTGCTGCCTGGCGGGCTGGAAGGAGCCCGCCACTACTGACCGAGTTCGTGCTAGACTGCAGACTGAGGGAGGTTGACCCTGCCGCTGGAGAAGAGCGGGTGGAGACCAAGGCAATGCAGACTGTATAGGGAGTCCGCCGAGTCCGCGTAGTCCGCACCTGCTACTAGGCGGAGTCCGCTTATGCTGGAACGAAGACTGACTGTTGAAGTTGTTGGGGTTCACCAATGAAGGCAGACTGGAATTCTTGACCGCACTTCAAGTCCGTCGAGCTCACGAGGAACTTGGTATTGTTGCTGATCTTCACGGGTAGCCAGAGAGCGAGTGTCCACACTCCTTGTGCGGACTGATGAAGCTGACTGCCCTCGCTGCTGGGTGACTAGGGATATGCGACCTGCCGGACTGACGAGGCAGTCCGTGCGTTTTGGCGAGGCGGAGACGGAGGTAGCCAGCTGGCGGCCTGGGGGCAGGTCGCCACTGTTGTCTTGGCGGTTTGAGCGGTCTGGTCTTCTTGAAGAGCGACCTGTAGGAGCGAGCTAAAAGAAGCAAATTCCTGCAAGGGACGCGGCTTATTGCCGACCTGGGCAGACAGGGATTTAAGTCCAACAAAGGGACATCTGTGGAGATATGCTTTCGGTTAAACTGAAAAGGGGGCAGCCTGTAGAGGCGGACTGCGCAAGCAGTCCGCGGCCCCTGCCGACCAAGGGAAGGCGCGCGACCTGGGCGGTCAGACCGCTGAGACCGCCCAAACCGTGTGGCCTGAGCAGACAGAAAAGTCTGTCCGCCCACCCTAAGGCGTCGCGACCTCCAGGAGGAACCCGGGGCAGGTCGCGACAAGCGAGCTGGCTGCCTTGGGAAGGATCGCCGATTTCGGGGTTAACAATCGAAGTGGTCATTGGGGGCTTTCTGGCCGGGAGCACTACGCAAAACTATCATATTTACCATATAACCTCTGATTGAAACAAAATGAGTCTCGTTGCACTCATATTGATTATACGAGTCTATAGGAATTGACAAAACTCAAATTGGAGTTCATATGCTTAATATTCAAAATTTATGTAGTCGTGACACACTACGCAAAACGATCATATCCATCGTATGACCTCGGATTGAAACAAAACTAGTCTTGTTGCACTCGTATTGACTATACGAGTCTACGGGAACTGACATAACTCAAATCAGAGTTTATATACTCAATATCGGGTCACCTCCTACCTTTTAAGGTCTCGGGTAGGGGTTCAAGTAACTTTTATTGGGTCCACTAGGGTTCTAGTGACCAAATAAAAGTAGTGATGTCACACACAATCATCAAATCACCCTGGATAATCAATCAATGGACACCCAAATATAGAAATGCAAAGACTTTCTCCATGCAACGAGAGGCTCTATTGTAAGAATATGCATGCACTAAAACCTAATACCCTCATTAAGTGGTCAATACCGCGATGATCCCAAATCACCCATTCAACACCAACCAGCTAAAATTCCTCTCCACATCACCACTTAAGCATTGAGTAGTCATGTTGTGGAGGGTTCTCAAGCCAATGGAGAAGTCACCCTCAAGAACCTTAGTTAGGATGATAAGCCAACATAACCTCAGTGTTTCCTCAATTACCTAACCTTAAAAACCTCCAAGCCATCATCACGCCTATGTGGCAAGAAATTGAAAAGGGTGTCAAAATAATCTACTGAGAGGAGGTGTTTGCTAAGTCGTGCTCATGTTCGTCTGGAAACAACTCCTCATACTGGATGCTCGTGAACCTCGATTTGAAGAGACGTAGCTCTCGAACTCGATCTAAAGTAATCTTCAAAGAAGCCTTCCCCGCTTTCAGGATCTCTTGTATGAATGCTAGGTTCACCGCGGAAAGGCTGACCCGACAAAAAGAAGATTCGTTGGGTAATCATATTCAAGGTACACAGACTCTTTGTTTTGAAATCACGATTACATATAACTGTCATTGTAGTTGGGCGACCTCTTCTTGAGATTCTAGGAGAGCCTGTCACGTTTCTCCCTGTTCCCTCCATCATACGGTGTTGTATGACAACGCCCTTGATGAGGCTGTGGTCGCCCTCTACGTAAGCTGGTCGTGGGAGATACCTGTTAACTCTGCGATCTCCTCGTCCCCAATGACCGTAGAGGAGACGACCAAGGTGCGCGGGGTCGCCTCTTGTCTCTCTCTCGCTCTCTCCAGTGTGGAAGTTTGGTACTTAGATTGACTACATCCGCATTTTGGGACATCAACGGACCCCTAAGGGTGTCCGTCAAGGAATGGACACAAGGGAGAGGAATATGTGCCCTAGCCAAAGAAGTTCACCCCAACGTTGAATTCCACCTAGGGAGTGAGTTCGCGTGACTCCTGCGAGAGGCAGGAGGCTGCACCCTCCCAGGCGCAGATCACTTCAAGTCCACCGCCTTTCTTTTTTGTAGTAGTCAGAACTCCGCCCGGTGGCTTGTAAAGTCTCTTCAAGGGAATCTGAAGAATGACTGTAGGATAGAGGGTTAATAATAGGGGTGTGTAGGGAAACCGAAAACCGCACCAAACCGACAAACCGCACCGCACCGCATTTCAAACCGAACCACTCGGTTGCGGTGCGGTTCGGTTTTGTATGTGTGAAAACATACCCCCAATCGGTGTGGTGTGGTTTATAACTCCATAAAACTGAGAAAATCGCACCGCACCGTGACTTAGGTTTTAACTTTTAAAATGTTATGTCAAGAAAGAAAAATGCACGCACCGTAATTCATAAATGGGTCTGACGGTCTTGCTGGGTTAATCTTTCATGAGATTTCAATATAACTATATAATATATAAAATTTAAGTATTTCATATAACATATATAATATAACTATATAATATAATTGAATACATCATTATATATTTAGGCTTCGTTTGGCACGTGGTGGCGGTCGTAAATGCATGAGTTAAATCGTCATTAGTTAAGTATCATCTAAAAACATCTGTTTCAACATAAAATTGGATGAAGTTCATTAGGTGGCCTTAATGAATGACAATTTAACCCCCATTTTCATGACCGCCGCCACCGTGCCAAACAGAACCTTAGTGAATGCATGACTAAATGAGGATTTGCATTCACAACCAATATAGCAATGATCTGAATATACGATTGAATGACTGAACATTAGAAATTATAGCTGATGGTTAAACTCGATTGTTACTGGGAAAAGAATCAATTTTCAACTTCGCATAGAAGAGCCTTGTTTAAATTAAAGAAGGGACAAAATAATTGTCAAAAACCGAAACAGCACCGCAAAAACCGACCCTAAACCACACCGAATTGAAACCGCACCGCATGGTTTCGGTGCGGTGCGGTTTTGGTAAGTAAGAAACCGCACCCCTGTGGTGCGGTTTCGGTTCGGGCCCAACCCGCACCAAACTGCACTGCTCGCAGGCCTACTTAATAACAAGATTTATGACAATTTTTTATGTCAGGACTTACATTCAAAGATAGCCATGTCAGCGACCTCTCTCAGGCGCGCGACGTAGTGGGGGACGTCCAATGGATCCTTCTTCAGGAAATCGACGATATCCTTCTCAATTCACCCAATCAGTGGACTCTGGAAATCCTCCTCATTTCTCCGCCGTGGATAAGGGATCCATCCTCCAAAGTCTGTCTGGAATACGGTGAACCTTGCTTTCCACTCATGAACCTTATTTGTCAGGTTCAAACCCGCAATTTGTTGGTCCTGATGTAAAGTTGCCCCCTTGAATATGCACTGACATAAAATAGTCACCTGAATACGGGGAAGCTAAAGCGAATCTTCTGAAGCCGCGAGTAGAAAAAGAAAGCAGTGGTCAGCCTTATAGAGTATGGGGTGAGTTGCACTGGGATGAGGCCATAATGGCTCAGTACTTCAATCATCTCAGGTAGGAAGGGGAAGGTCCATCCCGCCTTGAAGTGTTCGAAGGGGAGGACAAGTTCGTCAGTAAACACCGAATGGAGGTGTTCCTCGTGCTCAGGTAGCCGCACAATATATATTTTGTGCGGTACACAGATGGCGTTTAGGTGATTGGCAAACTCTTTATCTAAGAGCCTGATGGTCAGAGCTCATGCAGTATAAAGGCTATAGCTGAGTCCGCACGAGTAGATACGGTTCGAGGAGCTTGCAGGTTTTCCATAGTGCTTGAAGATGTCTGCTAGAGAAAGCTCTGTAGGCCTATTTATAGGAACCACCTCGCTTGCCTCGAAACAGAGCGATGTGAACACTTTCTGACCGATGGGTATGTACGCAACAATCGCTCCGTATATTTGTTGCCTGCAAAAATAAAATTATTTGGCGATCGCCCCATGGACAAGTAAAAATTTAAGATTTAGCATGCAAGCGAAACCGCATTTCCAGCACAGTGACACATAAAGACAGCACAGAACCATTCGAGCCCATATTGTTCATTTGCAGTCTGTTTATTACAAATAAAAAATGGTCTTTCTCACTCCTCTCTTTCTCTCCTAAAGAGCCTCCTCACCGGCAACCCGCTCAACACTCACGAATGCCAAGCTGTCTGTAATTTCGTAAGAACGCTTTGCGCGCCCACGTGATATTTGTTCAGCTTGGCAATCAGGGCATGGATCGCGCGAATGTCCTCCCTGACCTTCCGTGCGTATTTCTGAACGGTGTCTGATGAGTAGCAAAATATACATATTTTCAGGTTCTATTTTAGTTTCATTTTAATAAAAAAATGTAATCATATTATGTACTATCTAAATAATTCATTTCTTTTTAATTTTCAATCCTAACTTAACTTGTTTTGTGTCCTATAGGTATTTCTGCACATTTTAGGTAATTCGGCAAAATTTCCAAAGTCACGCCCCCAGGTCATGCCCGTGACCTCGGGCATGTAACTTTAAAACCATCAATTCCAGCAATTCGGCAGATTTCTGCCATCAAGCTCAGTCACGCCCCGTGCTACATGCCCGTGTGCCACTTGCACGCCCGTGACATCACCCGTGACCAAGCAAGCCACTTGTTGTCATGCCATACCGAATTCCCGAAGTCAGCGAACTCAAGTCACGCCCAGGCTACACGCCCGTGTTCCAGCTATCACGTCCGTGACCATAGCCATGACCAAGCAAGAAGCTCATTATCACGCCCTGAAGAAGCCAATCTACCACGCCTTGCAGACATGCCCAGCTGTCATGCCCGTGACCCAGATGTCACGCCCGTGTACTTTTCAACCCAATCCAGAAGTTGTCGGAAATTCTATCTGTGGATACCACGTCAGCAACACGCCCAGGCAACACGCCCTAAGGGGGCGTGTACCTCAAATTTTTTGGCCAAAAAAGGAGGGCCAAGACTGAGATTTAGAGGAGAACTGATAGAGTTCCACATAGTTATATATAGTGTTTATGAGTAGTTTTTGAGTGATATTTTTCTAACCCAAGTTTGGGTTCTAGTGTGTAACATTTCTTTAAGTATTAAATTTCAGTTTTTAAGTTATTCTCCATATTTCATTTCTTTTAACTTAGTTTCCATTTCTATTGAGACGGGGTGTGTGCGTAAGTACTTTTTTTTCTACTACCACCCTCATCCCGGATGAAAGACTAAGAACTTTTTAGCGCTTGATTAAGATAGTTGGGGCAAATATTATTTCTGCACTTTTATAAGTCTTTTATTTTTCTATTACCACCCCCATCCGGATGAGAGACTAAGAACTTTTTAGCATTCGTATAAGATGAGCTTTGAGAAGGATATTAATTCTGTAATTTCAAACCCTATTATGTAAATTAATAAAAACTTAAGATTTACTAGGAATTAATCATTCTCAGGTAGAGAGAAATTGCGCCTCACTCTCAAAAGAGATGAACGTAAGCCTCTCGGGTTGAACCTTCGAATATCAGTAGGAGGTCAATAGCGGGGTTCACAATGTAATGCGTGTATTAAGGTATTTTGATTAGGTATGAAAGTTCAGTTAAAGTACATAATCTTAGGTAGATGTATCATTGATAGAGGTGCACTCATATTTAGGGAACCTTTACGGTCAAATATTTTAATTAACAGAAAAATAGAGTTTATCTAAAAATTAGTTTATAAAGTAAATCAAAATCGGGGGCTCTCTATCTCATCTATATTCAAAACCCTACATATTACTTTTGTTTTCAATTTAAAAAATATTAACTCTTTTCGGTAAAATAACAGTTCCATTCCTCAAAGTAGAGCACTCGACACAGATCCGTGGAAAAATACAACATTGATATTTTAAAATAATATATTATTACTTGATAGGTACACTTGTCTTATTCGTAGTATATAAGTAAAATGAGATAAAACACACAAACGTGTAATTTACAAATCCAACTTAATTTTCAATTTAAAACTATCTAAAAAACAAATTTTACTCATAAAGTTTCTTGTGTCGTTGTTGGGGAATCATTTTGTCTTGATATTTGAAGTAAAAAGGAATCACTATTACTTTTACCTTAGTTGTTATTAAAAACTACTGTTTTTATAAAAATAAACAAACCACAAACTTACTATTGATCATAAAACCTTTGTTTTTATAAAAACTATTTTTATTAACAACACTTCTGTTTTTTGTCCTTTTATTTTGTGTCCGAAAACAATAAAAACAAAACAAAAACAAAGTTTTATATAATAATTTTTTAGTGCATGACCCGAAGAAACTCTCATATTGATCATAATGTTGACTTTGATCCTTAAATCGACCGCACCTCTCATAGGCGCCTTCGATCTAGTGACCAAAGCTTAGCATTAAATCTGGAAGAGTCTATCGAAACCACGCACGTTAAAGCTATGGCTGAACAAATTTCAGTCGCGGCCCTGCAAATGACTATGTCTTATTATGCGCGACCAAATTTGGACGACACTGAGTCAAGTATCGTTCGTCCCACGATTGCTAATAATAACTTTGAAATCAAATCTAGCATAATCCAAATGATTCAAAACTCAGTACAATTCAATGGATTGTCAAATGAAGATCACAATACCCATCAGTCAAATTTCTTATAAATATGCGACACATTTAAAATAAATGGCATCACTGATGATGTCATTCATTAGCGTTTATTTCCATTTTCATTACGGACGAAAGCCAAGCAATGGTTAGGTTCTCTACCTAGAGGATCCATCACTATCTGGGATGATATGACCGAAAAGTTTTTAACAAAATATCTTCCACATGCTAAAAACCGCTAAATTACGTGCAGATATTTCTTCCTTCGTTCCAGAAGAGTCTTAGTCTACCTATGTGGCATGGGAACGCTTTAAAAAATTTGTGTGTAGGTGTTTATATCACACACTGTTGGCTTTGCTGCAAGTGCAGACATTTTATAATGGTTTGAATTTCCAAAACAAACAAATGATTGATGTTACCGTCGGGGGAATGTTAAATAATAAAACCTCGGAGGCCGCTCAAGCTTTGTTTGAGAGAATGGCCATGAATAGGCCAATGGAATGTGCCTAGGTCACGCCCTAATAAACCAACTAGGCTTTACGAGCTCGATGCTTCTTCCAATTTAGCACTCCAAGTAGAATATCTAACTAGGCAAGTAGCGAGGATGTCTGCTACCATGCCGTTCCTCCCTGGAATTCAACTAAAAATTATATAATAGAATAACAAGTCGATTATATGGGGAATTCATATCGATCTCCTTCATATAACCCAGACATTAATTCGTATAATAATACTTACAATCCAGGGTTTAGGAATCATCCAAATCTATCATGGAGCAACCCCAATAATGCTCAATGCCCACCTAATGCAAATCCAATTGGATTTGCACCACAACAACCACCACCACAACCACAACCACTACGACCTGCCCCGATAGAAGACATCTTTACTCAATATATCGTCACAAATGAGTCCAATATTCAGAATCTAACTGAATCAATTAAAAATTTGAAAAATCAAATTGGACAGATTTCAAAGATTCTTTCGGAGCGCCAACCTAGAGCTCTACCGGGAAATACAGAGTTAAATCCACAGGAGAATGCCCACGCAATCACACTTCAAAGTGGAAAGGAGGTACACTCACCTAACAAGGTAGAATCCGAATCAGAGAAAAGAGTTTCTACCCCCCCCCCCCCATCCTCATCCTCCTTCTTCTATTCCACCGCGTATTTCTCCACTATCTTTACTCTATCCTTCTAAACTAAATAATGAGCGACAAGACGAGCATTATAAATTTTTTTACAAATTTTAAACTAATACAAATTTATGTTCATTCCTGCGAGGCAATCACACATATGTCAAAATACGCAAAATATCTTAAAGCGTTACTTTCTAATAAAAAGAAGCCCGAGTATATATCGTGAGTTTCCCATAACACTGACCGTACAGCAGTTTTATCAAACAAATTACCCCAAAATTAAACGATCCGGGATGATTTTCAATCTCGTGCCTTCTCGGTAATCTTTTAATAAAAGACACCGTAGCAGATTTGGGCCCCAGTAACAACTTAATGCCGCACTCATTTTTCAAAATTAGGATTGGGTAGTCCAAGCTCAATTAAAATGAGCATCCAATTAGCAGATCGTTCCATAAAATATTTGAAGGGATAGTGGAGGATGTTCTGGTCAAGGTTGACAAGTTTATCTTCCTAGTAGACTTTGTTATATATCCTCGACATCGAGGAGGATACTGATGTACTCATTATACTCAGTCGCCCCTTTCTCGCCACCTCCCGCGCTTTAATTGATGTAAGTAATGGTAGTCTCCTCCTTCGGATTGGAGATGACGAGATTACGATTAATATAAATCCCTCTATGCAGAATTCACTTTCAAATGATGATTCCTTCTTTCTAGTGGAAGCCTCTTTTGAAAAAAATGGTTTTTCTTTTTCTAACATATTTTCTGAGAATTTAGAAGAAACACACTTGTCAAACTTACCCTTTTCAGATGAAATATCTAAAAAATGGTCTTTTAAACCTATTACTTCTAAAAATTTCAAACTTAAAACATCATACAAAGAACCACCAACTCTTGAGCTTAAACCACTTCCCGAGCATCTAAAATATATTTTTCTCGAAGAAAATTCAAAACTACATGTTATTATTTCTTCAAAGTTAAACGATTCAGAGATTTCTGATTTAGTGAAAGTGTTAAAACAACATCGTCATGCAATTGCATGACAGATTTCTGATATTCAGGGGATGAACCCCTCGTGCTGTACACTTAAACTTTTTCACGAAGACAATCCTCGCAGATCCATCCAGCCTCGATGATTACTTAATCTTAATATGAAGGATGTCGTCAAGATTGAGGTAATGAACTTCTGGATGCAGGGATTATCTACCCGATTTTAGACAATAAGTGGGTTAGTCCCGTGCACGTCGTCCCGAAAAAGGCAGCATAGCGGTAGTGTCAAGTGCTAATAACTATTTAATTCCAACTCGTACTATTACGGGTTGGAGGATGTGCATTGAATATAGAAAACTAAATGATGCCACCCAAAAAGATCATTTTCCACTACCGTTTATCGATCAAATTTTGGAGCGGCTCTCTGACCACTCATATTATTATTTTCTTGATGGTCTGTCGAGGTATTTACAAATCCCTATCGCCCCCTAAGATCAGTAGAAAACGACATTTGTTTGCCCCTTCAGCACCTTCGCGTATAAAAAAATACGGTTTGGTCTTTGCAATGCATCAGCTACATTTCAAAGATGTATGCTGGCCATTTTTGGTAAGTTAGTTGAAGATATTGTGAAGGTGTTTATGGACAATTTTTCCGTATTCAGAGACTCATTCCATATTTATTTAGATAACCTCGCTCGTGTTCTTCAACGCTGCGAAGAAACGAATTTAGCACTGAACTGGAAGAATGTCACTTTATGGTCCGAGAAGGCTTAGTTCTCGGTCATAAAATTTCTATCCAGGGAATCGAGGTTGATAAGGCCAAAATAGAAATTATTGAGAAACTTCCCCCACCTACAAACGAAAAATCCATACGAAGTTTTTTAATCCATACAGGGTTTTATAGATGGTTTATTCAAAATTTTTCCAAAATTATAGAACCGTTGACTCACCTTCTAGAAAAAGAGTCTCCCTTTGTTTTTGATAACGAATGCTTATCAACATTCAACTTTATAAAAGAAAAACTTATCAATTCTCTTATTCTAGTAACACCAGACTGGTCCTTTCCGTTTGAAATTAAGTGTGATTCGAGCGATTATGCAATAGGAGCTGTATTAGGACAGAGCGTAAACAAGTATTTTCATCATATTTATTATGCAAGTAAAACGCTTACATGTACAAAAGCCAACTACACTACCACGGAAAAGGAACTGCTGGCGATTGTATTCGCTTTTGATAAATTTCAATCATATATAACTGTAACACCAGAAATTTGACAGCAGAACTTTTGGTCGCTATCGCCGGGTGTCAATAGGTATCGTCGGGACGATGACGATAGGTCTCGACGCCATAAAGCGTTGAGTGAGCTAAGCACACTCGACGCCTTTAAACTAATCGTCAAGTAAGAGACTATCACGTGGCGTTAGTGGGTATCGCATGCCGATAACTCAGCTCTCAACACACTCAATGCCTTAAAGCATTGAGTGAGCTCGACGCACTTGACGCCTCGAAGCGTTAAGTGAGTTACTAGCTTCGTTTACGCCGGGCAACAGTGGGTATCACCTGAGCGATAACGAGAAGGTGCCGAGTGAGCACAATACACTCAACACCATAAAGCGTTGAATGAGTTTAACACACTCAACGCCTGAAAGCGTTGAGTGAGCTATTAGCTTAATGTCGTGTGGCGATAGTGGATATCGCCAGACGATAGTACCACGTGATATGGACATTTGTTAGATGGCTGTTAAGCGCCCAAAGAGCGGTGGTTGACTGGAGTCAAGCGGCTGAAGTCGATGTTCTCTGGTGACATTGATATCACGCGACGATAATGACTACTTTGACTTTTTAGCTAATTTTACAGCCACTCGTTTCTCTTGATGGAATAAGCTTGTGGTTGGGATTAATCCCGAGGCCACTTAACAAGATGAGTGGAGGAATGAGAAGTCATTCTCTTCTTCTCACTCACTCTCTTCCTTTCATTCAAAGCTCTTGAGAAGAAGAAACTAATGAAGAGTTGAGTTGTTCTTTGTGAGAGTGTTCGAGGAGATCTGGTAATCGGAAGTCAGAGTCGAGAAGAGATCCGCGAAGAGGGAAGTGAGGTGCTTCTTTCCATCGGGGTAGAAAAACTTCGTCATGGCTCATAAGAAGACTATAAGGATAACGATCTTCCTTCTTGAACATGTGAAGTCCTTCTTTTGGCATATGCATGGAATCCCCCCACCAAAAGGTGTAAAATCGAGGGAATTCCTTTGGGTCGATTCGTGAAATCCCCAGTGAGTCTTGCATATAGATCTGGAAATGTGTAGTACGGAATAGACATGCTGTGTGAAGCACATCTGAAGAGGTTGGTCTGGATTGATGATATTTATTTTGCATGTCGGAGAAGAATCCGAGTATAAACGAGTAGTTTACGGGGTCTGCGGGGTTGTACCTATGAATTGAAAGTAGCATGAAGTACAGGAGTTGCACTCCAGGAAAATACACATGAAATACCACAGTTTGAATGACTGTTGGGTATCAACGAGCAATAGTGAGTATCGCCAACAGTGATAGCTCTTGGTGAGCTATTTGTCTTGTGTGTTGTAAAAGTCCAGTGTTTTTGGCACTGCATGTTACTGTAAAGTTTTTGCTGGGTCTGGTACAGAAAGTGAATTCTGTGGTTAACGCCTGGCGATAGTGAATATTGCTGGCGATAGATTTCAGATACCCTTTGATTATAAAGTCTGTCTCTGGGAGACTGTGTGGCTAACCTGTGAGCTGCGAGCTCCTAAAGGCTAGTGAGCCGAACAGACAAGGGGAAGCCGACCCGCATCAGACTAGACATTGAATTAACGATTTGAGCAACGAGCAATGGCTGAAATGTTTCTTCGTTATGGTTGTTTAACTCGAGTGCCTGAGTAATTGGTGTTCGTTAAGATCGCATAATAAGAGTCTTAGGTTGTACGTCGCCAAGACTAAAGTCTCAGGCCGAGGGTCGTTAAGACTAGAAATGCTCAAAGTTAACTGTTATGTCTAGGACCTCTGAACGGTGGTGGAACCTGACAACAGGTACACCAAAAATGTGTCATGAGTGCACGAAACATTTGGTTGTTGAGGCATTCGTTTGTGATATATTGAACTGTGCATGAGTGCACGTTCTTGTGATATATCTGCTTGTGCTAATATTATGACTGCATGAAAGGAATACCGCTGCCCCAGAAAAGGGGCAGGGTCGTTATAAATTGTTCAGTTGAATGCTGATCGTTGCCTTGTTTGTCATCCTCGTGGTGGATTGTCCTTGTGCATGTGCTGGAGAACCGAGCGGGAAATAGCGGACAGAAGCCCTTGTTGCAGCTATGTTGGCCCTCGAAGGCCGAGCGAAGAAATTTTACCGTTTTTATTTGTGGCCAGCCTGCGCGCCGATGTCTGTAAACCACACTTGTGAAATTTAATTGTAAGGCCTTAAGGCCATAACTTTTGTGTATTTGTAAGTGACATTCCTGTTATATATAAATGATATAGTTTATATATTGTGAACATCCAGTTGGTATGAGTTCATGTAACTCTAAAGCTTCCGTTGGAATGCTCTGAGTTATGATTCGAGTAGATTTTGATATTAACCTATAATCTCGCTGCCTGTTTGTGGAATATGGTGTGGGGCCCTGGTCAGACCCTCTATTCCTACTTATGCACAACATAAGTATGAGGGTGTATTTCGTTATTGTTATACATATAAATATTTTTCAATAAGTTTTAACAGTCTTGTTTATATACACAATGTTTTCTCTTGATGTTCGTGTATATATTTACTTAGAAACCAAAACATTCACATGAATATATACATTTTTGCTTAATCAATCGTCCGAAAATAAAATTAAAACCCCCACTTCATTTGTCTCTTTTCCAAAAAACCAAAAAATTTTAGCTGATGTATACGCGTTTATCTAGTTTTTCAATTTACTAGTCATTTATTTATGATAAATAGATAGATCGAAATATCAAGGATTAAGTTTTAAAAAAATATCTTATGTATTTTATTTAAAAGTTTGAGAATTTGTTTTGAACACTACTTCTGATTTATCATAAATAGAAGCATGTGTATTATGTTAGCCAAACATACGTAGACTGCAATTATCTTTACTTCACTCTTATCGAAATATATGAATTTTCAAGCTATTACAGTTGCTTTCAAAATCTTTTATCAAAATTAGAATTTCTATTGAAAACTCATATCTACTTTTTGTTTGGCATGTTTTCTTACACAAACAAGCATTTAGGAGTATGTGTCCCTAGAAAAGGAAAGAACTTATATCAATGAGAATAAAATTTCGTTCAGTAAATATAGACATCCAATAATTGTTAAAAGACTATATAAAAAGAGGTATGCGCTCCTAAACATATACATTGGGTTAAAATGAAATTCAGTTCTACAAAGTTTTTTTCATGCTTTGAGAAATATTTTCCGAAGCAGTTGTAACAAAGTAAAAGTTGAAAAAGATGAGAGAATAAAATTCATCACCTCCTACGTCAAAACCTACTTTATAGGCATTATTCAAATTTGTATCTCATAAAACCACTATAAATTGATCTAATTTTGAATAAAATTTTGAGAGAGCATAATTAATAGATTGTTTGTTTTTCATCATATCCTTTAAAAGTACGGTTTTGATAATGTCAATCAAACTTGTTACTAATGATTGCAATGCTGTTTATTATTTGGTTTTCTCACGAAGTCTTTTAGCTACGAACATTTATCTCTAGTTAAATCATTTGCATAATGTAGAACGTAATTCTTCATACTTCGGATCTTTATGTCTATCTTTCCTTTTTTTAATAAATTGATAGTTAAATTAAAATTTTATAACTGTTCGTATAATCAACTCATACTTTTGCTCTGAAATAGCAAAGCTTGAGTATGAAGGTATTTGATGAGCAGCAAAATATACATATTTTCAAGTTCTATTTTAGTTTCGTTTTAATAAAAAATATAATTATATTATGTACGTACCTAAATAATTCTTTTCTTTTTGATTTTCAGTTCTAACTTAACCTGTTTTTGCGACCTATAGGTCTTTCTGCACATTTAAGGCAATTCAACAAAATTTCCAAAGTCGCGCCCCCAGGTCATGCCCGTGACCAGGTCACGCTCATGACCTCGGGCGTGTAACTTTAAAACCATCAATTCCAGCAATACGGCAGATTTCGGCCATCAACCTCAGTCACGCCCGAGCTACACGCCCGTGTGCCACCTATCACACACGAGATATCACCGGTGACCAAGAAAGCCGCTCGCTGTCACGCCGTACCGAATTTCCGAAGTCAGCGAACCCAAGTCACGCCCAGGCTATATGCATGTGTTCTAGTTGTCATGCTCGTGACCTCAGTCGTGACTAAGCAAGAAGCTCGTTGTCATGCCTCGAAGAAGACAATCTGCCAAACCTTGCAGACACGCCAAGCTGCCACACCCGTGACCCAGATGTCACACCTGTGTACTTTTCAACCCAATCCAGAAGTAGCCAGAAATTCTATCTGTGGATGCCATATCAGCAACACGCCCAGGCGACAAGCCCTAGGGGGCGTGTAAGGGGGACGTGTACCTCAAATTTGTTCGCTATAAAATGAGGGTCAAGGCTGAGGTTTAGAGGAGAATTGGTAGTGTTCCGCGTAGTTTTATATAATGTTTATGAGTAGCTTTTGAGTAATATTTTCCTAACCGTAGTTTGGGTTCTAGTGTGTAACATTTTTTTTAAATAATAAAATTTTAGTTTTCAAGTTATTCTTCATCTTTCATTTCTTTTAACTTAGTTTCAATTTCTGTTGAGACATGATATGTGCGTAAGTACATTCTTTTTCTACTACCACCCCCATCTCGGATGAGAGGCTAAGAACTTTTTAGCGCTTGATTAAGGTGGTTGAGACGGATATTATTTCTTCACTTTTATAAACCTTTTATTTTTCTATTACCACCCTCATCCTGATGAGAGGCTAAGAACTTTTTAGCACTCGTTTGAGATGAGCTTTGAGAAGGTTATTAATTTTGCAATTTCAATCCCTATTTTCTAAATTATTAAAACTTAAGATTTACCATGAATTGATCATTCTCGGGTAAATAGAATCTATGCTTCACTCTCGAAAGAGATGAACGTAACCATTCCAGGTTAAACCTTCGTATATCAATAGGAGGGCAATAGCGGGGTTCACAACGTAAAGCGTGTATTAAGGTATTTTTGATTAGATACGAAAGTTCAGTCAAAGTACATAATCTCAGGTGGATCTATCCTCGATAGAGATGCAATCATATTTAGGGAACCTCCACGGTCAAGTATTTTAATTAACAAAAAAGTAGAGTTTATCTAAAAATTAGTTTCCAAAGTAAATCAAAATCGAGGGATCTCTACCTCATCTATTTTCAAAACCCTACGTATTACTTTTGTTTTCAATTTAAAAAACTATTAAATCTTTTCGGTAAAATAATAGTTTCATTCCTTAAAGTAGAGTACTCGGCACAGATACGTAGAAAAATATAACCATGATATTTTAAAATAATATACAATTACTCGATAGGTACGCTTGCCTTATTCATAGTATATAAGTAAAACGAGATAGACCACACAAACACGTAATTTACAAATTCAACTTAGTTTTCAATTTAAAACAATCTCAAAAATAAATTTTACTTATCAAGTTTTTGGCATTGTTGCCGGAGAATCATCTTGTATTGATATTTGAAGTAAAAAAGAATCACTATTACTTTTATCTTAGTTGTTATTAAAAATCACTGTTTTATAAAAATAAACAAATCACAAATTCACAGTTGATTACAAAACCTTTGTTTTTATAAAAACTATTTTTTATTAACAACACTTTTATTTTTTGTCTTTTTATTTTGTGTGCAAAAACAATAAAGACAAAACAAAAAAGAAGTTTTATATAATAGTTTTTTAGTGCATGACCCGAAGAAACTCTCCTATTGATCATAATATTGACTTTGATCCTGAAATCGATCGCACCTATCACAGGTGTCTTTGATCTCGTGAACAAAGCTTATCATAAAATCTTGAAGAGTCTATCGGAGCCACGCGCATTAAAGTAATGACAGAACAAATTCCAGTCGCGGCCCCGCAAAGGACTCTGTCTTATTTTGTGCGACCGAACTTGGACGACATCAGATCAAGTATCGTTCGTCCCACGATTGCTAATAATAACTTTGAAATCAAATATAGCATAATCCAATTGATTTAAAACACTGTACAATTCGATGAATTGCTAAATGAAGATCGCAACACCAATCTGTCAAATATCTTAGAAATATGCGAAGCATTTAAAATAAATAGCGTCACTGATAATGTCATTCATTTGCGTTTATTTCCATTTTCATTACGGAGTAAAGCCAAGCAGTGGTTAGGTTCTCTACCTAGAGGATCCATCACTATCTAGGCTGATATGAACGAAAAGTTTATAACAAAATATTTTTGCCTGCTAAAACATCAAAACTATGTGCGGATATTTCTTTCTTTGTTCAAGGCGAGTCCGAGTCTCTTTATGAGACTTGGGAATGCTTTAAAAATTTTTTACGTAGGTGTCCACATCACGCACTGCCGACTTGGCTCCAAGTGCAGACATTTTATAATGGTTTGAATTTCCAAACCAAACAAATGATTGTCATTGCTGCCGGGGAATGTTAAATAATAAAACCCCGGAGGCCGCTCAAGCTTTGTTTGAGAAAATAGCCGTGAATGCCTACCAATGGAATGTGCTACCCACATGAACACCCTCATGCATCCTACATTCATAGCACACCACTCACGTAACCCTCCCCTTTCGCTTCTTTGAAGCCCACATCATCCACCTCTGATTTCATTTGGTCCACCACTTAAAGTCCATGCAAAGCCATATTAACATCATCCACTTCCCCTTCATCAACGTGAATCCAAGGGTCACTCTTCAATAATATTGTTGCAGCCATGAGACTCATTCATTCATCATTTAATACACGCCACCCCATGCACTATTTCCTTTATTTGGCTACCATATTCATCCCTCTTGGTTAAATGTGAACTCCATTCATCTACTCTCTTTGACCGATTCCTTCCGCCTTGGAGCCAAAATTTATAGCTCCCTCTAGATTCATCCCCTAGTATTTACTCTCTTGGATGGTTCTAGACTATCTTTTGCATTTATAAAAAGGTCATGGATCCAATGAGAGAATACATGCTTTTCAAGAGAAAACTACATTTACTTGCCCGTTCGGCACCTTCGAGTATAGAAAAATGTGATTTGGCCTTTGCAATGCGCCGACTACATTTCAAAGATGTATGTTGGGCATTTTGACAAGTTAGTAAAAGATGTTATGGAAGAGTTTATGGACGATTTTTCCGTATTCAGATACTCATTCTATATTTATTTAGATAACCTTGCTCGTGTTCTTCAACGCTACAAAGACACGAATTTAACACTGAACTGTGAGAAATGTCACTTTATGGTCCGAGAAGGCTTAGTTCTTTGTCATAAAATTTCTATCCAGGGAATCGAGGTCGATAAGGCAAAAACAAAAATTATTGAAAAACTTCTCCCACCTAAACTCCTAAAAGCCATACGAAGTTTTTTAGGTCATGTAGGGTTTTATAGACGGTTTATTCAAAAAATTTCCAAAATTACAAAACCACTAACTCACCTTCTAGAAAAAGAGTCTCCCTTTATTTTTGATAGCGAATGTTTATCAGCATTCAACTTTATAAAAGAAAAACTTATCAATTCTCCTATTATAGTAACACCAGACTGGTCCTTTCCATTTGAAATAAAGTGTGATGCGAGCGATTATGCAATATGAGTTGTATTAGGACATCGCGTAAACAAGTATTTTCATTCCATTTATTACGCAAGTAAAACACTTACATCTACACAAGCCAACTACACCACCACGAAAAAGGAACTGTTGGCAATTGTATTCACTTTTGATAAATTACGATCATATATAACGCGATCTAAAGTTATAATTTTTATTGATCATTCTGCTTTAAAATATTTAGTAAGTTAAGCAAATGTCAAACCCCGTTTACTACGTTAGATTCACCTCGTACAAGAATTTGACTTGGAGATCCGAGATAAAAAAGGCGTAAAAAACTTGGCGGTCGATCATCTTTCTCGATTAGAGAATACTGCTACAAATACGTTAATGGAGACCGACATTGAGGATAGATTCACTAAAGAACTCCTCCTCACCTTCAAAATGGTAACGACTTCCTCTACTCCTTGGTTCACAGACTTGGCTAATTATTTAGTAGCTCGAGTCCTTCCAAAGAAAATTTTCAAGTCAGCAAAAGAAGAAATTCTTTTCTGACCTAAAAAACTATTTTTGAGAAGACCCGTTTTTATTCTGAGTCGGTGCTGACCTGTGATTAGGAGATGTATTTCGGGCAAGGAAGGTGTCAAAACTTGCGGCACTGCCACAAGGGACAAACTGGCGGACATTATCAAGCAAACCGGACTGCGCGAAAGGTGCTTGAAGCGGGCTTCTTTTGGCTTACTTTATTCAAAGATACTCAGAAATTGGTAAGCAGCTGCAATAGCTGCCAACGGTCAGGTAATATTTCCTGTCGGTACGAAATGCCCCGCAACTTGTTTATAGAATGTGAAATATTTGATATGTGAGGAATAGATTTATAGGACCTACACCTCCATCTTTTAAATATTGTTATATTTTAGTAGCGGTTGACTACGTTTCAAGGTGGGCAGAAGCGCAAGCTCTCCCCACTAATGACGCGAGAGTTGTCGTGAAATTTTTAAACAACTTATTTTGTCATTTTGGCACGCCCCGTGCAATTGTTAGTGATCGCGACACACATTTCTGTAATACCCAATTAGCTAAAATTTTAGCTAAATATAGAGTCACTCGCAAACTCGCTACCGCTTATCACCCACAAACGAGAGGCCATGTGTATGTAGTTAATAGGGAACTGATGCGTATTCTTGAGAAAACTGTAGCGATCAATCAAAAAGATAGGTCGATGAAGCTTGACGACACACACTACAACAAACTGCACCTGTTGTAAGGACTGAAATATAACAGAAACTCGGTTTGTTACTAATACATATATTTAGTAACAAAAGTTTTTTGTTGTTATCAAAAATTAATTTTTTGTAACGAATATTTTATATTTTGTTACAATAATAATTTATTTGTTACTATAAATGTAAGTCTTTGTAACAACACTAATGTTACGTTACAAATAGTGAATAATTTCTCACAATATGTATCAATTGTAACCACATCATGAAATTTTTTTGTGACAAATAGGTTTTCCTTAATATTATTAATATTTTATTATTAAAGTTTTATTACAGTAAAAATATCATATTTTATTGCAACACTAATGTTCGAGAGCATTTTTGGACCGAGAGAACATTTTTCTCCCGAGCATGTGCTTTTCACTCGGACGTGCGTTTTTTTCCCAAGCACACTATTTTTCCTAGCTCGACTCCAATGTCCTCAAGCTCGATTACTCCATGAGCTCGATCTGGTGTTCCATGAGGTCGAGCTCCATTATGAGTCGAGCTCGAGGTCAAGTACGATTAGCTTGAGCTCGATTACTAGCCGAGCTCGATCTATCTCAGATTCTTTTTTGTTCAAAACGGAACACGAGCCTCTTGAATTTGAGCAAAAAATTAGGAATATATGATCAAGTGCATGAAATAATTGGAGTGAAATTTCCCTCCAATAAAATTATTATCAAAACCCTATATTCATCAATCCCCTCCCAGCGCATTCTCGAAACCCCTAATCTCGCGACTGGCTTCTTCCTTCTCCGAATTTGGCGACTGGCTTCTTCTTAGATGAATATCGTGACGGGCTTCTCGCAACTGGCTTCTTCCTACAACGACTCGTGAGAGAGAGCAGAGGAGGGACGAAGCGGGAGAGAGAGCATTTCTTCCTTCTCATGACTAGTATATATTCTTGCATTTCTTCCTTCTTCCTGAACTTTTGATCTCTATTTCTTCATGCATCGGCAAGAAGTTGTTGTCTCGTGGTCACGAGATTCTTCATTGGCTACAAACGGTGTTTGGGTTTTTTTGGGGTATTCATCTTGATGCCCTTAGGGTTAGAAGTAATATTGTCTTTGAAGTTCCAGAATGTTCTTTAGGGTATGATTTTTTTGGCCGTATTTTAGTTTATTACTGTGAATCTTGTTGTGGTTTGATTTTTTTGTCGTTTGTTCACTACTAAAATTATTATCAAAACCCTATCTTCTTGCATTTCTTCCAAGTAATATGCTCTTGTAGTTTTTTGGGGGTATTCATCTTGTTTGTAGTGGCTTATTAGTGTGTGTGCAATCAGTTCAGCAAGAAGTAATATTATCTTGTGTTAGTAGTGTGTGTGTTACTATTGCTATGAATCTCTTCAGTAATATTGTTTGGTTGGATAAAATTTCTATTTCACTTGATTCTCTTTTTGTTTTTTTGTCACATTTGTCATACCAAGCATATAGTTTTTTTTTGTAGTGGTTTTTTTTCAGTTCCCATTCTTAGCCAACTATTATACCATAACCTTTTATGCAGTGGTTTGTTTTCCTCATTGGCTACAGTTCTTTTGATTTTACAATATGATTTTCTTTCCGGATGAGACTTTTCTTATGTGTCTTGCAATCATTTCCCATTCTTAGTGGCTATTGCTTTAGCATTTTTTGCTGTAAAACCTTTATTTTAGTATGATATCAAACCAAGATTTTCATAAATTAACAATCATTTCCCATTCTTATTTTTTGCTTTAGCATTTTTTGGCTCTGGGCTTGAAAATAATTTCTCCAAATTTTCATATTAAATTTCATATATATTGTATATGTGTTTCTTGGTAGTGTTATCATATTCTTTTTTTGTTAGCTATGGATAAAAGCTGGATTTTTGAACAAGATAGATTCAGTTCTACCTATACTACAGACGTGAATTTATTTCTAGAGTTTGCACGGGAAAATGCTATTTACTTTGAAGATAAAATTCTTTGCATATGCAATGTATGTCGAAACACTAAAACAAAGAGCCTCATTGAAGTTAAAACAGACTTGCATTTGAAAGGGTTTTACAAATATTATAAGGAGTGGATACATCATGGAGAAGCAAATATTATAAGGGTTTTACAAATATTTATATGCTGCATTGCGTGTAAGTACATATTTATATATCCTTTTTGTGAATTTGTTTGGGATAACCAAATCTTTTAATTTTTTGTAGCAATTGTTTGAGATAAAGAATTGGGAAACAAATAAAAGTGTGCAATAGTTCATGGAGGAGATGTTTCAACGTAGCTACACATATTGGAGAGGAAGATTATCTGCAACGTATAAAGGTTATATTGTGGCAGGAAAGAATCCAAGAGCTAGTAGCCCATTTGAGTGGATCTCAATCGAGAATTGGTGTCAGTTGTGTGATCTCTTCGAGAGTGAGATTTTTAAGGTGATTGTGACTACTTATATAAATTCTGTTTAGTACATAGTTTATTAATAATAAGTTCAATGAGTACCATTCAATATTTTTGTTTACTTGCAGAAAAGGTCCAAGACAAATGCTGTTAATAGATCACACATGTCGTTTACTCATACGTCGGGTTCCAAATACTACCATTCAAGACTGCTGGAAATGGTCATGTAATGATTACATGTGAGTTTTTGAACAAAATGACATTCTCAGATATTTTATTGATATACAGGTTAATCAAAGCCCCGTTGAGAATTTTGCTAACACCCATAGGAAGAATGAGGTGTTTGTCAGTGAGATAGCAGAAGCAGCATACATAAGTCAAAATATATTTCAAACTTTCACAAAATTGATTAATAACATACGTTTCTATTATAACACTATATTTTACAGTGTGAAATGGAAAGGCTGAGAACAATATCAACAGATTCTGACAGTGATCTCATAATCTCTGAAAGAGAAATTATAAAGACTGCACTTGGAAATAAGTCTGCTTATGACAAAAAATTAGGCTACGGTGTTGTGCCTTCAAAACAAATGAAGAAGACATTGATAGAGTTCACTCAGTTGAAAGAGAAGTTGAATGTAGCGGAAGAAGATTTACGCAGTGCCACGACTCGTATTACATCATAAATAAAGCTTATAGATAAGCAGGAAGCTATGATTCAAACTCACAATGCAGAGATTGCAGGATTAAAAGAGGGGCAGAATGAGCTGAAGGAGTTGCTATCTCCGGTTCTAAAAAAATTTGGCGCAATTCCTTGACTAATTGATGCACACACCATTCACTTTTTGGTGCACTTTTTTGTTGTCGAATGGTTTATGACTGTTAGTATTTTGGCATAGTACTATGTTACTATTTTATTACTTCTGCTTGGGTTTGACTATTATTTGACTGTTAGTATTTGGGCATAGTGGTTTTGTTAGTGTTTTATTACTTTTGTTTCGTATAATTTTGATATATTTGACTTGCATGTTTGGTGACCAACTACTAAAGCCTGCTAAAACATACTTTTTGCTGCAATAATTCTTGGCTATGTTCTTTTGCTGCATTCATCGGGTGCCAATCCTGGACATATTTTTTGAAAATTGTTTCTTCTTTTTGATATTTTTTGTCGTATAATTTGTAAGAATGCTTCCCAGTAAGTATCCTTAACAAGGTGATTCCATTAAGTATACTGTTCTCCCCTAGAAGTTTGAATGAATTCTTCAAAGCAAAATGTTGGAGCACCATCATTTGAACTGCATCTCGTGAATTGCATCCCAGTTGAAGTAGCTGGGCTGCGGTTCAACGTGAAGAGACGTGACTGTTTACGGCCTTTATTAATCTCATGTACAATTATATTCAATGCTTGGGAAGTTGTAGCCAACTATATTAATATAAGATGGTCCTTCATTTAAATGACAGCAATATGCCGTTGTGAGTCTGCTCTGCAAGAAGATGGTATAATCTCTTTCTGCTCCTCTACTTTAGCTGAAGTTTCTTTCAGATTTCTTATTTCGTGATTCTTGAAGTTGTGATTGGAGTCGAAATCTTTATATTCGCATCTTGAATGGATTGATTGCTTAATTTACTGGGATTCCTTTTTGTAGTTTCAGCATGGCGAGCATTTGACCAAGTCATTTTTGAAGACCCAATGGCCAAACTATCTGACTAGAGCAGAAGTAGAGATCCTTGCAGTTTCTCTGGTATCAAGTCCTCTGATTTGAAGATAGTGTGATTTCTATATGAGTGATGCTTTCTATTGAGTTCACACTTGATATTTCCATTGAAGAATGGACAGTTGATTTCCTGTGGAGGTTTTAGTAGTTTTTTCACCGGTATTTCCTCTTAGGGTTAGTTTCGTTACTTGCAGAAATAAAAAAAATTTCTTAGAAAAATGCAATTTTATTTTGACTCATTTAATTTGTGAAGATTTAAATCATCAAAAGGTGAAGTTTAGGAACTTTGCGTACCGGGGGTAAAATGGTGGGGATCTGTTTCACGGTTCAGATCTGCCATTTTTTATGGGATGAGTTGAGTAATCCCATCATTTTTTTATTATCTCTATAGACAAAAAACTTTACACCGGTGGATAAGTGAACTGCTCCATCAGTTCACTGTTCCAGCCATCACAGCTACAGGTACATCAACAGTTCTTGAAGCTTTAGCTAAGGATTAGTACCTGTAGTTGTGATGTACTTGTAGCTGTGATGTGAAACTTTGGATATAAACCTGCTGTTCTGAAGCTTTAGCTAAGGATAAACTCATTAGTAAACAACGTCTGCTACTATACGTCTTCGACCAATTTCAACTCTTTGAGTCAGACTTGCATTCTTTTTCTAGTCTTGAATGTTTATATGCTTACGACCATCATTTAGCAACAAATCCACTTTCTGTTTTGAAAAAGAAAAAAAACAAGTTTCACCACTCAATTTGGATTAAAATTAACAATTGTCTTCTTTTATTTGGATTAAAATTAACAATTAGTTGGTGCTTTCTGTAGATTGTGTATGTATGGATATATGTGAGTGTGTATAAATATTTTTTCCTCTCAATTTGGATTAAAATTAACAATAATTTTCTTTTATTAGTAGGGTACGGGATCCTTGGTCGGAAGTGACAGATGATTCATCAGTCAAAAAGTGATAGAAGATTCATTAGTCGGAAAATGACGGGAAATTCATCAGTCGGAATGTGTCAAAGTTGATGTCTTATTTATACTTGTAGATCTTAATGTTATGAAATTTTTTTTGAAGATTCATTATTATTATTATGCAATTTGACTACATGTAAAACTTCTATTTGTGAAAAAATAAATATTTAAATGAATCTGGATGCGATCTTATGATGTCTTATTTTTTTGGAAGTTTTTGTGAGCATATTATGATATATAAATGAATTTGCTGTAGTGAGGAGTAGAAAACTATTGTAACAAATTTATTGCGAGGAAATAGTGTTTATTGTAACCGATTTTTTGTGCGGGAAAAAATCATTCGTAACGAAATAATATTTATTGTAACTAATTTATTGTGAGGAAGAATCTGTTTTGAGTGAGCAAGAATCTATTTTGGGTGAGGAAGAATCTTTTGTTACAATTAATTTATTTGTAACGACACACATACATTCGTTACAACAAGTATTAGCGTCGAGCTTTAGAGGACGACCGTTACTTAAAGTTTTTTTCATTACCAAATAGTTTGTGTAACGATTTTTGGCACTTATGGTAACGATTTAGGTCCTTACTATAGGTGTATTTTGTTGTAGTGACACTTTGTGCTTATCACACGACATACAATACCACTATTTGTTATACGCCTTATCGTTTAGTCTACGAAAAAACAAGTCATCTTCCGGTAGAATTAGAACATCACGCGTACTAGACGCTAAAATTTTTAAACATAGATATGAACTTAGTCTTCGAACAAAGAAAATTTCAACAGAATGAACTTGATGAATGACGTGTCAACGCCTATGAAAATAATAAATTTTATAAAAAGCATTCTAAGTTTTATCATGATAGAAAAATAAAATTTCTCAAATCTTTTTCATCGGGCAATCTTGTCCTTCTTTATAACTCACGCCTTAAACTTTTTCTGGAAAAATTAAAATCCAGATGATCTGACCCCTTTATTGTTAAAGAGGTTCGGCCATATGAGACTGTTCTTGTTTCTCACCCAGAACTAGGCTCTTTTAAATCAAATGAGCACCGCTTAAAACTTTACCTTGCGGGGGACTCTTCAACCAAACAAATTGAATCATACATCCTCCCTAACATTTAAATCATCCCACTAAATAAGTCAAGCTATGCGACGGTAAACAAAGCGATTGTGAGAGGCACCCCATAGTTATCTGTTTTATTTACTTGTTTTTTTTTTACTAAATATGCAGGTTTTGCTTACGGCCTCCCCGACCTCCAATTAGGAAAGCATCTTTATCTTATTTTACTTTAAAGTTTTGCATTTATTTTCGTTTTCATCCTACTTATGCACAACATAAGCATAATGATGTATTTTCTTGTTGTTATACGTATAAATATTTTCCAAAATGTTTTAACAGTATTGTTTATGTATACAATTTTTTCTCTTAATGTTCATGTATATATTTACTTAGAAACCTAAACATTCACCTGAATATATATATATATTTTTAATCAATCATTCAAAAATTAAATTAAAATCCCCACTCCGTTTGTCACTTTTCCAAAAACCCCAAAAAATTGAGCTAATGTATACACAGTTATCTAGTTTTTTTATTTGCTTGTCGTTTATTTATCATAAATAAATAGATCTAAATATCAGAGGTTAAATTTTTTTAAAAATCTTGTGCATTTTATTTAAAAGTTAGATAATTTGTTTTAAGCACTACTTCTGGTTCATTATAAACATAGGCATATGTATTATGTTAGCCAAACATTTGTAGATTGTAATTATCTTTACTTTGCTATTATCGAAATATAACAATTTTCAAGCTACTACAGTTGCTCTCAAAATCTTTTATCAAAATTATAATTTCTGTTGAAAACCCATATCTACTTTTTGCTTGACATGTTTTCTTGTGCAGATAAGCATCTTGAAGTATGTGCTCATAGAAAAGAAAAGATCTTATGTCAATAAGAATAAGATTTCATTCCGTAAACATAGACATCCAATAATTGTTAAAACACTATATGAAATGAACATTCGCTCCTAAGCAAATACATTGGGTTACAATGAAATTCAGTTTTGCAGAATTTTTTTCTGCTTTGGGAAATATTTTTCTAAGCAGTTGTAACAAAGTATTAAGTTGAAAAAGGTGAGAGGATAAATTTATCACCTCCTACTTTATAGGTGTTAGCCAAGTTTGTATCTCATAAAACTACTTTAAATTGATCTAATTCTGATTAAAATTTTGAGAGAGCATAATTAATAAGTTGTCTATTTTCCATCATATCTCTTAAACGTACGGTTTTGAAAATTCCAATCTAACTTGTTACTAATGATTGCAATGTTGCTTGCTACTTGGTTTTCTCACGAAGTCTTTTAGCTACGAACATTTATCTCTAATTAAATCATTTGCATAATGCGTGACTTAATTCTTCATACTCCGGGTCTTTATGTCTATCTTCCATTAATTTAATAAATTGATAGTTAAATTAAAATTTTATAACTATTCGTATAATCAACTTTTAATTTTGCTCTAGAATATCAAAGCTTAAGTATGAGTGTATTTGATGAGTATCAAAATATACATATTTTTTAGGTTCTATTTTAATTTCGTTTTAATAAAAAATGTAATAAAATTATGTACTTGCATAAATAATTCGTTTTTTATTTTCATTTTTAGTCTAACATATTTTTGTGCCCTATAGGTATTTCTACACATTTAAGGCAATTCGGCAAAATTTCCAAAGTCACACCCCCAAGTCAAGTCACGCCCGTGACCTAGGGCGTGTAACTTTAAAACAATCAATTCCAGCAATTCGACAGATTTCGATCATCAAGCTCAGTCACGCCCGGGCTACACGCCCGTGTGCCACCTGTCACGCCTGTGATATCACCCGTGACTAAGCAAGCCGCTCGTTGTTACGCCGTACTGAATTCCCGAACTCAGCGAACTCAAGTCACGCCCAGGTTACACACCTGTGCTCCACCTATCACGCTCGTGACCTCAGCCGTGACTAAGCAAGAAGCTCGCTGTCACGCACCGAAGAAGCCAATCTGCCACGCCTTGCAGACATGCCCAGCTGCCATGTCTGTGACCCTGATGTCACGCCCGTGTACTTTTCAACCCAATCCAGAAGTCGTCGGAAATTCTATCTGCAGATGTCGCATCAGTAACACGCCCAGACGACACACCCTAGGGGGTGTGTACCTAAAATATTGTGGCGACAAAAGGAGGGCCAAGGCCGAGGTTTATAGGAGAACTGGTAGAGTTCCACATAATTCTATATAATGTTTATGAATAGCTTTTGAGTGATACTTTCCTAAGCCTAGTTTGGGCTTTAGTGTGTAACAATTTTTTTAAGTAATAAAATTTCAGTTTTCAATTTATTCTTCATCTTCCATTTCTTTTAACTTAGTTTTTATTTCTGTTGAGACAAAGTGTGTGCGTAAATACTTTCTTTTTCTACTACCACCCCCATTCCGGATGAGAGACTAAGAACTTTTTAGCATTTGTTTAAGATGGCTGACACAATTATTATTTCTATACTTTTATATGTTTTTTATTTTTCTATCACCACCACATCCCGATGAGATACTAAGAACTTTCTAGCACTCGTTTGAGATGAGCTTTGGGAAGGATATTAATTTTGCAATTTCAAACTCTCTTTTCTAAATTAATGAAAACTTAAGATTTATCAGGAATTGATCGTTCTTAGGTAAAGAGAAACTACGACTCACTCTCGAAAGAGATGAATGTAAGCCTTCCGGGTTGAACCTTCAAATATCAATAAGAGGTCAATAACGGGGTTCACAACGTAAAATATGTATTAATGTATTTTTGATTAGATACAAAAGTTCAATCAAAGTAATCTGAGGTGGATCTATCCTCGATAGATGTGCACTCATATTTAGGGAATCTCCACAGTCAAGTATTTTAATTAACAAAAAAGTAGAGTTTATCTAAAAATTAGTTTCCAAAGTAAATCAAAATCGAGGGCTCTCTAGCTCATCTATTTTCAAAACCCTACGTTTACTTTTATTTTAAATTTAAAAACTATTAACTCTTTTCAGTAAAATAATAGTTTCATTCCTTAAAGTAGAGTACTCGACACAGATCCGCAAAAATACGACATTGATATTTTAAAATAATATACTATTACTCGATAGACATGCTTGCCTTATTCGTAGTATATAAGTAAAATAAGATAGAACACACAAACACGTAATTTACAAATCCAACTTAGTTTTCAATTTAAAACCATCTCAAAAACAAATTTTACTTATCAACGTTCTCTTGATGGGCCGCACCCTATATTGCTACGTGGGTCTCGGTCCGTGCACCAGGCGGAATGTCAAGGGAGGCGTTTCGCTTTAGCTCCTCGATTCCTTCCTCTATGCAGGCAATCCGGGCGTTGGCGCCCGAGAGTCCTAGTTGAAGGGACACAATCATGAGGGAGTTATTTAGGAAGGCAAAGGATAAAATTTTGAAGGTTTTGAACTCAAGAGGAATGTGGTGCACTGCTTTTGGTAAATATCTGTCCGCAGGTCGCTCTTCGGAAAGGTCATTTCCTCTTGCTTGATTTCCCCTCTCTTCCTCTTCTTCAACAGATTATCCACTCCGGTCAGAAAAGTTCGATCTTAGTTTAGTAGGCTCCTTCTCGAACTCAATATTGTCAGGATGGTTTTCGGACTCGTCGTCCTCTTCTCCTCGCCCTGACAACTCTTCAACCTCCATGGCCAGTTTTTGTTTGTTAGCTTCGCCTGATGCGACGTGGCGATGGAAATGGTTCAAGTCGTTTAAGGTGGTTGGCTTCATAAGAGGATCCGACATTTTTTTCACCACCAACTTCGTATCCTTTGAGGGAGGAATGACGTATAGAGGAATGATGGCTTCACTGGAATTTGGCATCTGCATGCTTGACTTCTTCTTTTTATGAGTACTGGAAAGTGTAGGCTGGTGGCTCTACACCAGAGGGTTCGTGCGGTAGAATATTCGGGCTCAGGATTATTGTTCAGAAATTCGAGGGCCTCAGAGACGGTGGGCGTATAGCTGGATTTTCTCACTGATGTTTTCTTTAAGGGTGCTTGCTTGGAGGAATTACCTGGGAACTTGGCAGGTTTCATTGACCTATTTGGATCAGACTTTTTGGAGGAGTCCGCAATTAAGCCTAAATTTGCAAGTAGAGATTGATTCATGCTCATGGTGGACAGGTTGATCCCTCAGGAATTATGAAGACTGACTCGTTTAAGATGCCCGCACTATTTATAGATTCCATGGGGAATTTAATACGTGTTGCAGTCTTTGCGGCCGATAGTCTGCTTTTCTTAAGACCACACGATCTACCGAAAAAAGCAGGGATTATGAAAGAAATAGTATACCTCGGATACTAATTGAAATAAATGGTAAACCTCTGATACCAATTGAATGATAGAGGATAGATCTTAAATTTACACTAGAGGGAAGGACAAAAAATAAAGAGAAGCACAACCAGACAACACAAGGAGTTTATAGTGGTTCCCCTAAATCTTGAGTACATCCACTCTTCTACTACCCTGGTAGGAATCCGCTATAGGTTTTTGATCAGGTGCCCTGACACCAACAGGTTTTTGCTCAAGTGTCCTGTCACTACAAGATCTGTTTGAAGGGATATCTCACAACCCTTTAGGCTTTTGATCAGGTGTCCAAAAACCAACACACAGGATTTTGATCAGGTGTCCTGCCACCAAGAGTTTACTTTTGAAGGGAGTAAAAACCCTGTACACAAGAAAGGGAAAAGAAATGATGTTGTCTTCTCTGTCTCAAATCACCGAAAGAAGACTAGTGGATGTTGATGATGTCAGAGCTCCCCCTGAGATGTTGAATGGTTCAGGAAAGAAGGAAGTTTTGCTTCAGGGTGTAGGCCTTCAGATTGATGCTGATCTCCAGCAAGCTTTTTATACTGAAATTGATTTGTGTCTCTTGAAAGCCTAGAGCAGATGAAGAACTCTGTGAATATCTTAATTGATGTAGAGTTTCTTCTTCTCTGTAAAAAGAAAAGCCTTCAGAATTTCTTTGATCTACTTTCTGTCTTTTTGTTATTCTCATGTGTCGAATTCAAACATTTGAATTCATTTATCTTGATAATGGTTGAAACATTTCCGAGAGAGTAGAAGATGCCTTGAGAATTATTTTAGAATTAACTTCTAAAACAACCCACATTTAATGTTGCCTTTGAACGGTTATTTCCATTAAATATGAGAGTTATAATCATCTTAATTAATTCTGTCAACTGTAAAACATATGCCTGAAAATTGCACAGAATTCGTCGATCTGGGCTCACAGAATTCGTCGATCTGGGCTCACAGAATTCGTCGATCTGGGCTCACAGAATTCGTCGATCTGGGCTCGCAGATCGTCGAGCTCAGTTTCCATTTCATCGAGCTGAGAATCTGTCTTGAGTTCAGTGATCGTCGACCTGAGCTCGGAATTCGTCGAGCTCAGCTGGATTTCGTCGAGCTAAACTTCTTGCTTGAGATCATAGTTCGTTGACCCGAACTCAGAGAAGGAACTCTGAGTTCGTCGACCTGAGTTCGACGTTCGTCGAACTGAGTTCCTGACTTTGTCACAACTGTATTTCTTGGAATTCTTTCAGCAATTCTGGAGAGTCCTTCTAAAGCAAATCTGGAAATAAACCTATAACCCATGACTATACATTTTGGGTCAATCTAAACATCCTAATCGTGATCCTTGCCCAAATCAGAACTGGGGTTCCAACAGATTATGTTAGCCCAAATCCTACGACAACAAGAGAGAGCATTTGGAGGAGGCAAACAAAATTTACCGGTGATTACTCTTAGTCCGTCGATCTCTCAGGCTGACACTTCGGAGACCTCACAGACACCCCTCGAGAGCATGAGAATGCTCCGTAGAAACAAGTAGCGGACGACCTATAGACGAGCTCTTGGAGTACAATATGAAGCCTCCAGCTCGTAGTGCACGCGAGCTATTTGAGTCAAGTACGCACAGACTTCTCCTTTAATTCAGCTCAGGTGTCCCCGCACGACTTTGTGCGGCCTCTTATTTAGTATCCGCCGCCCGACTCTTCACGTTCCTCGGCGGCTGAACTTTTAATGTCGTAATTTATAAGATATTAAATGTTCGTCATTTCGCGAATCGTCCTCGCAGCCTACCCTCTTTTATAAAAGAGGGACTAGGGGTGCTTGATAGGGGAGCATGAACTGAATCGAGAACCAACCTCGTTGTAGGTGCGAACATAAAACTCTCGTCATTTCTTTCAGTCACTGCATGCGTGCACACCCCACGGGTGATCGCGCCACATAGTTGTAATCTTTCCAGGAAATAAATAAAGAGAGGCCCGTCGCAAGAAAGACAATTGCCGCGACGGGTCCAATTGGGTGTACGCCATTGCCAGCGGTCTCTTCTTCTTCGACCTTCCGATATCACTCTCAGGGTCAGTAACGGGTCGCCTGCGAACCACGTTCTTTCCTCTGCCGGGCATCCCACCCATGGATAGAACACAAAAAGTTGGTGATATTTTTTTGACTCCAAAACCCCGCAACTATCACTCATGCGTATAAATATTTATTTTAATCACAATCAGTGTGAACCTGTGAATCTATTTACTACATAAGTAGATCCACTAGTTCCTACTAGCTGTGGGTAAATAGACCGGGCCCCGAAAGCTCACCCGGGTTCGGCTTGACAAAAGCCCGGCCTGGGAAAAGCCCGGCCCGGGCCAAGACCGGGCTTGTGGCCCTTACCGGGCCCCTATTTTCTCCGATTGCCCGGGCCAGGCAAAGCCCGGGCGTCGGGCTAGCTTGATCCCGGCGCCGGGCTAAGCAAAAATCCGGCCAGGCGGGATTAAAATCCGCCTATGATTAGGCGGGATTAGGCGGGATTAAAATCCCACGTTTTGTGTTCATGCCGCCCCGAGCCGGCCTGAAGGGCCAAAACAGGCTTCTCTTTTGAGAGGGAGCCTGAGCCCGGCCCGATTCAAAACGGGCCCACCACTAGTTCCTACTTCGTGTGCGCCGTTTTTTCACCCGTTGCGTCCGCAGTTCAATCCAGACTCGTGACTCCAGTGCTACGCTTGTGGAAGCAACCTAGAAGTCGCCCCTCATCTCCTTCGTTTTCCATTATTATTGAAAGAACTAATAGGTGCTGTGACGTCTGCAAGGTTCCAACCGATCACTAAGGCTGCAGGTTAGCAAGATTTGCCTCTGATCACCCCGATCTTTACAAATTTCTTCGGTTACTTAGATTCTCTATGTTGGAAGCTTCGTTCTATGCTGATTTTGCGGTGTTTGCGCCGATGATGTTAGTTTCTCTGATTCCCTTTTGTTGTGATCATGTTTGTTATAGAATAGTAGCGTCCCACTTTGAAAGATCAATATAAGTTCTGTTTAGCTGGTATCGTGAGAGGGCTGATAATTATAAATATTCGCTTAACTTCTGATTCTGATTGTAGTCAATGTTTATGTGACGGGAACCATTCCGGCGAGTTTCTTTCCTAGTAATCAGATGTCGTCGCAATAACTGAGCTAAGGTTTTGGTACGGTCAGCTGGCTAAGCTTTATGGGACGATGCAGTTCCTTCTCCTGCAAGAAAGCATATTGTTTCTATTGTTTAGGGTTTGTAAGTACTTTTGAATGCTGTTGTGTTAGGATCTGGACGCGTGGCAGCTCAGTTTTGCCATCCACACGATGCCCTCAAATGGTGAGCAGCAGGAGTCAGCCTATTTCATCAAATATTCCAATGGAAAACAGCTGGCAATCATCATAGCTGACCGTTGATGCCAATGATGCAAGACATCTAGCCATCAAACTCAAAACCAAAAGCATGTGCAGCCAACACGTGGCAGCATCAGGACATAAGCAAGGAATTCGCTCTGCCATCCGATGGGAGCAGCATTTATTTTACCGTTAATGCTTCATTACAATGTAATATGTGCTCTCGTTCCTTGACCTCCTCCTTCCGCCATGGCAGAACACACGCGATCGAAGGACAACCATAAACAAGTTCTTGACTTCCAAGACGCATTCCGTGCCGAACAAGAGATTCGTCAGACACAATACACCGACCTCCGGGATGAAATCCAGTCGAAAGAATCGCTTCTTGTCCAGCAAATCATCGAAACCAGGACCGATGCCGCGAACAAAATCGACACGCTTCGCTCGGACATGCTAGCGCAATTCAAACAGATGCAGACATCCATTGATCTCTTGCATTCTCGGACATTGGATTGCAGCCCCGCACCGTCCTCGCTCGGCGTTCTTGGACATTCTCCGCCATCTTCCTCTTCGCACCAGGTCGTTTCTTCCCTTTCTGACTCCAAATTTAACTGTCCGCGTTTTAGTGAAGGCGACCCTACTGATTGGCTATATAGTTTACAACTTTATTTTCAATATCACAACACTAACCCTCGTGATTATCTTTTACTCGCTGCGTGTCACCTTGATCGCCCCGCTTCCCGCTGGTATCAAGCCACCTTACGCGACCTTCCCACGATCACATTCACCTATTTTGTTGAGGCTCTAATGAAACGTTTTGGACCTTCACCTTATGATGACCCAGCCGGTTCTTTAAAACAACTTCAACAGGTCACCACGGTAACGGATTACAAAACTCAATTTGAAGAACTACTCACTCGAGTCCCAGGTCTAACACCCGGGTTTGTTACCAGTATCTTTGTTTCTGGCCTAAAACCCTCTATCCGTAGCATTGTTAAAATGCAACGACCCGCTGATTTACATGACTCCTACGCCCTCGCACGAATGGTGGAAGACCAGGAATTCGACACCACACCTCCCCAATATCACCGCCCGCGTGGCGACACTTTAACCACACCTAAATCACAGACTTCTACACCCGCCTCCTCCACTCCACGCCTACAGTGGCACCCTTTACCACTTCCACCTGAATTGCCTAAACAACCATCCATTCCGAAGTACCCCATTCGACGACTATCGGCTGCGGAACGCCAGCGCCGTAGGGATCTTGGCCTCTGTTACAGTTGTAACGACAAATATACTTACGATCATCGCTGTAAAGGGTCCGGCTCACTTTTATATTTCCAGGGTAGTGACGAACACGAACCCCCCGATGATACTACTGACGAACCAGCCATTCAGGAAGCTGTCGACCACAGTGGTTCGGTTTGCCTGTACGCTTTGACTGGTGAACCCTCCAACACTTGTTTACGCCTACTTGCACATTTAGGCCCACATTCCCTCCAAACGTTAATTGACAGCGGTAGTTCTCACGATTTTATTTCCAAACGTATTGCATTTTTCTTAAACTTACCCATCATAGCCATACATCCGTTTAAAGTTTTTATGGGCAACGGCATGTCCGTGTTATGCACAGGCAGATGTGTAGACATAACTCTGCTCATTCAAACCACTTCGTATAAATTGAATTTATACGTTCTCGACCTGCACGGAGCGGATATCGTGTTGGGAGTACGATGATTACGATCCTTAGGACCGGTCACCACCGACTACTCTACCCTCACGATTTCATATACCACCCCTCAGGGACAAATCACGCTATGTGGCCAACCCACCAGCCCTGATACGGGGGTTTCATCATCGCAGGTTGCTAGATTAATGTCCTTACAATCATCGGCATTGTGCATTTTAACAGACCAACTGCCTCATCACTCTACATCAGACCTGCCAGATTTCCTTTCCCATTCCTCCTTACCTACCAAATTTCAACATCTCTTACAACAATACCGTATTTTGTTCCGTGACACTCCCGTTTTTCCCCCAAAACGCACTATTGACCACACAATTCCTCTTTTGCCTCAATCGAATCCCGTGAATGTCAAACCCTATCGCTATCCACATTATCAGAAAAACGAAATTGAAAAACTAGTCCGGGAAATGTTAGAAGCCGGTTTTATACGCCCTAGCACTTCCAGTTTCAGTTCCCCAGTAATATTGGTCAAAAAAAAGATGGCTCCTGGAGGTTTTGCGTCGATTACCGGGCTTTAAATAATGTGACTGTCAAGGATCGTTTTCCTATCCCAACCATTGATGAGTTACTGGATGAATTATACCACGCACGTTTTTTTTCCAAACTAGATTTACGAGCGGGATACCATCAAATTAGAATGGCAGAAGACGACATCCATAAAACATCTTTTCGAACACATCACGGCCATTACGAATTCACCGTAATGCCGTTCGGTCTTACGAATGCTCCATCAACCTTCCAAGCGTTGATGAACTCCATTTTCAGACCCCATTTGCGCAAGTTCCTTGTCGTATTTTTTGATGACATTTTAGTTTATAGTACTACCGAAGATGAACATTTAGCACATTTGGACACAGTTTTTCAAATTCTGTTTTCCAACGTTATGCAAGTTAAACTACCCAAATGTTTTTTTTTCAAATCAAAAATAGAGTTTTTAGGTCATTGTATCACTCAAGGTACAGTATATCCGAATTCTTCCAACATTCAAGCCATTGCAAATTATTCCACACCAAAAACGCAGAAGGACGTTAGGGCATTTTTAGGACTAGCCGGTTTTTATCGTAAATTTATTAAAGGCTTTTCTACTATAGCAGCACCCTTATCCGAATTACTAAAGACAAATAACTTCGACTGGAACGCTACCACAGCCACGGCATTTCAGACCTTAAAAGAAGCATTAATTTCCAAACCAACACTAACCCTTCCAAACTTTTCAGAACAATTTACCATAGAAACAGATGCTTCCGGCATCGGCATTGGAGCAGTGCTATTGCAAAACAAAAATCCCATAGCATATTTCAGCAAGAAGTTGACTCCACTTATGCAGCAGAAGTCTACCTACGTACGCGAAATGTACGCGGTTACTTCCGCAGTTGCCAAGTGGAGGCAATATCTTTTAGGCCACCAATTCCAAATCCTCACAGATCACAAAAGCCTCCACAATCTTCTCACCCAGGATTTGCACACACCAGAACAACAGATATTTTTGGCAAAACTAATCGGATTCGATTATACTATTAAATACAAACCAGGCAAAACTAACATAGTAGCTGATTCCCTTTCTCGATCGTGTTCCGATCACCAGGCGCTCGACACGGTTATTCCGTCGGAGACAACCCCTGTATCTACTCTACAACCATCACACTTAAACACCCTATCCTTATCAACGCCAACTTCTACCTTACTAGATGGTCTCCTACTCGACTACACCAATGACCCCTACACTCAGAAATTGCTCAGTGATATGGATACTCAACCCACCAATTTTGCCGATTGGAGCCTCAAAGGGGGCACTTTATACTTTAAACATAGACTTTTCATACCCGAACACTCTACAATAATTCCCAGGATCATAACTGCCTCCCACAATACACCCTATGGCGGGCATTCCGGGATACGCGCCACTCTACACAGAATCCAGAACAACTTTCATTGGAACAACATGAAAAAACCCGTCATTGACCACATTACAAATTGTGGCTTGTGCCAAAAGGCTAAACCAACCAATCACTTACCCTATGGCTTATTACAACCATTACCTATACCTCATCACATTTGGACAGATCTCACGATGGATTTCATCACAAATCTACCTAATTCACAAGGATTCACTATAATTATGGTCATTGTGGATAGACTATCCAGAGCAGCGCACTTCGCGCCCCTGTCACCCCCATTAACTGGACCAAAAGCGGCCTCAGTTTTCTGGGAGTCGGTCGGAAAAATACACGGTCTGCCAACATCCATTATTTCTGACCGTGATACAGTTTTCCTAAGCAGCTTCTGGAGAGATTTATTCACCATCCAAGGCACCAAATTACTGTACAGTTCGGCTTATCACCCACAAACAGATGGACTCACAGAACGCACAAACCGAACTTTACAGCAATATTTACGCATGTATACACATGACCATCCAAAAAAATGGGCAAATTATTTAAGCCTAGCAGAGTATCATTTTAATACGACTCTAAACACGTCGACCGGCATGACTCCATTTGAGGAAATGTTCGGTCGACCGCCTCCTGGCCTTCTTACTTATTGCGCAGGTGCAAGCATGAACGAAGCAGTGGACATCACATTACAAACACGGGATGATATTATACATAAGCTCAGACAACATCTCCAGCATTCCCAACAGCGCATGAAACATTTTGCGGACAAAAACAGGAGTGACAGGAAATTTCAAGTTCACGACTGGGTACTCCTGAAGCTACACCCCTATCGTCAACTCACGCTCAAGCGGTCAACTTGCCGGAAGCTTGCTCTCCGTTATTACGGCCCCTTCCAGATTCTGGAGGTGGTGGGGGAGGCAGCATACCGCCTCCAGTTACCGGAGACCTGCAAGATCCATCCAGTCTTTCACATTTCCCAGCTCAAGCCCTACAACGGTGACACCTCTACACGAGTAACAGCTTTGCCAACACAGAGCCACAAGCAAATGCCTGTACATTTGCCCTTAGTAGTGGTGAGTTTGCGACAGATTATCCGCAATAATCTGCCGATCCAGCAAGGCCTGGTCCAGTGGAAGGATCTTCCACCCGAAGATAGTACCTGGGAAGATCTCGACTCGCTCCCTACAGACCTACAGGCTACGGCACTCACCGCCACAACAACAGAAGCAGAACTCACGGATCTACTTCCCTCGACTTGGCAACAACGAAGAAAACGCACTCACTACCGCCGACCTACTCTCCAACCCCACCCAGAAGAAGATTAGAGCTGCGATACCTGCCGATTGGGAGACGAATAGCCGTTCCCCTGCTAGTTCTCCTCTTCGCCATGCTTCCTCTTGTATCTTTCTGTTGAAGCAAGCGCATTCCAGCCATGGATTTTTCGCCATCTAACAGCTCCGCCTTTTGCTTCGCCGTCACCAAACCCTAAACTCAGCAGTGCAGTTCAGTTCAACGATGAGGACATCGTCGTTTTTATAACCGCGAGGTATTGTTAGGATCTGGACGCGTGGCAGCTCAGTTTTGCCATCCGCACGATGCCCTCAAATGGTGAGCAGCAGGAGTCAGCCTATTTCATCAAATATTCCAATGGGAAACAACTGGCAATCATCATAGCTGACCGTTGATGCCAATGATGCAAGACATCTAGCCATCAAACTCAAAACCAAAAGCATGTGCAGCCAACACGTGGCAGCATCAGGACATAAGCAAGGAATTCGCTCTGCCATCCGATGGGAGCAGCATTTATTTTACCGTTAATGCTTCATTACAATGTAATTGGCTATAAATAGAATAAGGGAATGTAATTACTTTTTTTAAGCATGGTTTAATAAAGAGTTCTTCCTTTTCGTCTCCTCTCTCACTTCCTTTCTCTCTCTTCTCCTCTGAGTTCATCTCCTCCCCTTCCGGCGGCCTTCCGGCGGCGCCGTGGCTCTTTTTTCTTTTCCGGCAGTGTTACCTCCTAACATGTTGACACTAATTTATTAGGATAAAAGTTGTTTATGGAGCACAAGATCAAAAGTCAATGCTACAGAAACAACCTTCTGGTGCTTTGGGATGACTGTGTAGTGTGGGTATGCCAATATCTACCTAGTTACCTCATTTGTTGGAGCTTTTGTTTCAATTTGACTTGTTTTAGGTCACATTTGTAGGAGCTTTTGTGGATTTCATGAAGATATTGGCTAAATTAGTGCAAGCATGGGGCTTCATTTGACTTTTGACTAAATTAAGGGATTGCATTGTAGGAGAACGAGGATCAGTGTGAGTAAGGTGTAAAGCTAAGTGGTTTATTTTCCAATACAAAGGAGTGTAAAGTGTTAAGAGTTACTTGATTGGGTGTAAAAAAGTGCAAATCAGTAGAATTAAGTGATGGAGTTTTAGATATATGAAATTGGTAACCTTTAAAGTATGGATACTTAAAGAGACTAATTAGAGTTTTTTCGCGAGGTCCGTAATTGATTTGAAATAAGATAATTAGTTTCATTATGAAAATTGTTGTTAGTATTAAGAGTCTCTAGAAAAATAGAAATCCATTGATAAGCATGCGTGGTTACGGAATTAGATGGTACACACAGCAATTAAGAAGAAATATGCTTTTAATTAGTGGGAAAATTGAACGGAGTCTTGCATGAATTGTAGGAAGGCTTAAAATTCTTCCAAGTGTTAGTGAACAAGGCAGAAAGAAACAATTATCAATATTAGACTATAGTGAGCTTCAAAAAATATTGAGTGTATAAGGTGAAATTAAGTAGGGTAACATTAAAAATTATCAATCTATCTTATTAGATGATAAATTGACACCTATGTGCAAAATGTTAAGTATCTTGTTTTATTCAGAAGAACAAGGGTATAAATGAGATTCTAATTTGTTAGAGTTTGTTAGAGTTATGTATAAATGGTTAAAAAGTAGACAAAATTTGATAATTGTCTTTGTTGTATACTGCAATAAAGTAATACCTTAGGGAATTAATAAAATTACTTTTAATCTTGGCAATGATGCATGGATCTGAATGTTAGGTTGCAAAAAAATTTGTTGAAATCTAATTTGGGCGTGATAGAAATGAAAATGCTAAAGTAGGTGTGTGACAATACTAGAACATAAAGATTAATCAGTAATTCCATTACATAAACATTGAGAGCGGTTACTATTGATAATAAGATAATATAAACTAGACATATGCTTGAGGTATGTGCAACGGTGATTAAACAATTCACCAATTTGATGAGCAGATAAAGTTAGTGCCTAAAGATTTGTTAGGAGAAGCCGAGAAGGGGTAGATCCAAGGTAAACGAAGAAAAAATGTTCAAGCTGATTTGAATAGTTAATGTTTTAACACCCTGAAAAATAGTTAACTAGGAAAATGGATTCATAAAGCCTACCTCAAAGAGTTTGGATAAGACTAGTAATGATTGTGATACTATACATTAAAACAAATCAATTTAAGTCAACTTCCTTTAATAAGGCCTTACAAATGATTCATGGTAAACCAACTGCAACTTAATTCGAATTCTCAGATCTTATCTTTTTCGGTGCTTAGTGACTGCCATGAAATTGATAAGGATGGTCAAAGGATCATAAAATTGGATATCACAAAAATTTCAACATCAACCAAACTATATTCTACAAATCAGCATATTACTACTATCATATCAAAGGCCATTTTAGGGTATATGGTAATACGGCACAAACATGTAGCTTGTTGAATGAAAATGAGAGCATCTAATTCTGAGCATTTTCATGGATAACAAATATCTAGTTGGGAAATTTTTGCTGGGTTGAAGTGGGCATTATTGTTGCAGATCAAGATGTTATAAACCCAGTACTGAGGGAAATTGGCAAGACAAGAAGTAATAATAGATCATTACAAAGAGTGGTAAGGAAGTGGTCAAGGAATTTAAAGTCAGACGAGGAGATACCTATGATATGAAGGACGTTGTCACCAGGAGGGAGAGAAATGACACTATGTGACACTATAGACTAGTATATTGTCAATAAAAGCTAGGTCAAATGGGTGGAGGAATATACAAAATGTTTCATTTAGTTTCTTCGAAGTGCATGTCAAGGAATTCATAATGCCCATGCAGGTGTGAAAATATGTCACATTTATGTGGGAGAATGCTAATTTGATCGACGCTAGAGTGAAGGTCTTGATTAAAGATCTATGTGGCACCTCAAGGTTCGTTAAATCGCTTGTCGAACTTTGGGATGAGGAGGTGATATATGGCATTGTCATTATGCGTGCGATAATCAACACATAAGCGATGGGCATTGTCCATTTCATGTACTAACATGGTATTTAAGTAGATGTGTTTGTACTTGAGGAGATGTGTTACCACTTGGTTAAATGATGCCATCATTGAGCACTCAACAAGGTAACTGTAAAGAACATGTCGATGGATCTTCTCTATTGGAAGATCTCCCATATGAGTAATACACATTCCAGTTGACCGAGCCTCATTCTTATTGTTTTGTTTCGAAGCAAAGATATCCACAGAGGCGGGTTTGTCCTATTCAGATATTCATGACCAAGATGTATGATCCTCTTTCATATAGGCCCGTAAATGTGAAGGAAGGATGGAATGCCAACAAAAATCTATCTATTCTCTAATTCACGCCATCCGAGTACCAATTTTTAGAATGTCCAACGACAAAGTCACTGAATGGGTAAGTCGCCAAATCCTAAAAAGGATTATATATTGTACTTTCGTTGCCGGGTTACGGGTACTGATGGGTATTTTACCAGATGTACAACCCCGTATTCGCCCCTATATAGTTTTAAGCTTTTTGGACATATGAGCACTCTCGGTGGCCAATTTTGGCTCTAGCTTGGAAATATACTAGTAGGGGGAGGAAGAATCGGCATCTTCCCCCCGAGCCCTTTAGAGGGGCGGGTGCAGCAAGATGGCCGACACCCCCCCTGGCGTGCTAGGTGCGAGGTGGGATGGCGGGACTGGCTGGAGACCAGGATCCCGCCCCCGGCACCCTGACCTTGGGCAGGGGCGAGACCGGGCGGCCAGCCCTCTCGCCCCGGGCGGCTAACCCGCGGGGCGAGACGAGGCAGCCGACCCTCTCGCCCCAGGAGGCTAGTCCGCGGGGCGAGACGGGGCAGCCGGCCCTCTCGCCCTAGGCGACTAGCCCGCGGGGCAGCCGACCCTCTCGCCCCAGGCGGCTAGCTCGCGGGGCGAGACGGGGCAGCCGACCCTCTCGCCCCAGGCGGCGAGCCCGCGAGGCGAGACCGGGCGGCCAGCCCTCTCGCCCCAGGCGGCGAGCCCGCGGGGCGAGACTGGGCGGCCAGCCCTCTCGCCCCAGGCGGCTAGCCCGTGGAGGGTTCTCCCTCCGCCCCCTAGACCTTTGTGGAGCTTGCTTTTACCGTTTTGCCCTCGGGGGGGGGGGGTTACCTCTTTACCCCCCGGTGTGGCTGTTTCCTATTGGCCCGAGTCTTTTGTCCCTAGGGGCATTTCGGTCATTTTGGTTCATGGGATTTGGAAAACTATAAATAGACCCCCTTGGGTGCCTTTGGAGAAGGACTTTTCCTTGCTTCCTCCTCCCTTAGCTTCTTCTTGGTAGAGTAGAGAGAGCTCCTCCAAGGCACCCTAGCTCGAGCATTGGATAGGGAGGGGAAGTGCTCAGGTATCCTTCCGGGTGTGAGGTGGGACCTCCGCGCTAGAGCCGAGGGTCTGTTCCTAGCTTCTTGATCCTTTGGTCCGTGACGTTCTCTTGAGTGTAGTAGGTGTGAGGTCACCCCTTTCTAGGGACCCCGAACTCCACAGAGGCCATTTTTGGCTTTAACACTTTGGTGCGGTGAGCGTGGAGAGTGACCAGCACAGAAGATCTCGAGATAGAGTCATGATCAGAGGTCAGGGAGGTAGTGATGATCTCGGCGAGCTCCCCAGCCCAGGACCCTTTGTGGGGAGGCAAGAGTTCATGGCCTCCATCCAAGACATCATGGAGATGCTGCGAAGCATTGCTCCTCAGGGTGGCAGCTCCACCCCAACCCCCCAGGAGCTAGCTCCCCCCTCTCGACGAGATGACCCCAGCGGGGGGAGAAGGAAGTGCACCAGGAAGAAGGCCAGGGAAGGAGAGGATGGGAGATGGGGTCGAGCGAGACCTCACCGGTCGGGAGTTGTTCTCCAGCCCGGCGAGTGCCAACCTCCCAGGCGAGCAGGTCGCACGAGTGGAGGTGGCGAGACCACCCCTTAGGGGGTCACCCTTCAGCAAGCTGATCATCTCAGCTCCCGTTCCCGAGGGGTTCAAAGAGCCAGACATGACTTACTATACCGGGAAGGACGACCCTGTCCAGCATCTGCAGTGGCTCGAGGATGCCGTCTCCATCAGGCCGATGACGGACGCCTTTAAGTGTCGCCTCTTTGCGATCACGTTGAAGGAGAAGGCAAGAGACTGGTTCCATCAACTCCCTCCAAGGTCGATCTATGAGTTCGAGGACTTGAGCCGGAGCTTTCAGTTTCACTTCTCCACCTCCAAGAAGAGGAAGAGGAGTCCTGAGTCCATCTTCCTGATAAGGCAAGGGGCCGAGGAGTCGCTGACCCGTTACGTTGACAGGTTCCAAGAGGAGATCCTGGAGGTCCAGGAGATGCCAGGGTATGCCCTCCAGATGGCGTTCACGGTAGGGTTACGCGAGGGGTTCTTCAAGATGAGCCTGACTCGAAAGGCCCCCCTTTCCTTTGAAGAGCTGATGGAAAGGGCGGCCGAGGAGATAGCCATGGAGGCGGCCAACCCGGCATTTGTCAAGAAGTTGGCAAAGCTAACAGAGATGGAGGCAAAGGAGCAAGGTGACTCGAGACCTCAGGAAGGAAGAAGGAGAGAGGAGCGGAGAGCTCAGGAAGGTCCAGAGCCAGGTTGGAGGCAGCAGGGAGGACCCGTACAGGGCCCGGGAAGAGGTTACGTCCAAGATGGGGGAAACTTCCATGGGGGCCAAGGGAGGTTCAACTTCCAGAGGCAAGCCCCTAGGCAGCTCCTACCCCCACCGCAGCAAGCGATGGAGATCGGTCGAAGGGAGAGGAGGAACCGCCAGGGAAGGAGAAGAGTCAGGGTAGAGTTGCCGTACTGTGACTTCCACCAGGTGGAGGGGCACGCCACAGCTACCTGCCCCGAGTTCCTGGAAGTAAGGGGGGCGAGAGGCCCTGCCCTGCCGCAGCCACCAGTGCGGGTTGAAGAGGTTCTGCCCAGAGCAGGGGGAGATGATGTGTGTGAAGACCGGGTCGATGTCGGACCCCGAGGTGGTATAGCAGTGATCCATGGTGGAGTAGGGATCGAGGCCACTCCGAAGGCAAGCCTCCATGTCATGTACCGAAGGAGCGTCGCCTCAACCTCCCAGACCCCGCCCCAAGAGGAAAAGATCACCTTCTCGGTGAAGGACCTGCCGGATCATGAGGATCCATTTTGCGATGCGCTGGTCATCCAGACAGCCATCGAAGGCTACACCGTCTCCCGGATCTTGGTTGACAACGGAAGCTCTGTCAACGTCGTTTTCAAGAAGGCATTTGACGAGATGAAGGTAGAACCAAGGAGGGTGTTGGCCTCGGACGGACCCCTGTTCAGATTCTCGGGGGAGAGGAAGGAGGTAGAGGGTGGAGTAGGACTCCAAGTAAAGTTGGAAGGGGATTCAAGGAACTGCCGGTTCGTCATTGTTGACGCACCAAGCAGCTGCAACGCCATCTTCGGAAGGCCCCTCATCAGCGCCTTCCGTTGCGTGCCATCTTCCTTCCACCAATGCCTCAAGTTCAGCTCCGGAGGGATCCAGATCAGAGTCAAGGGAGACTCCAGGATGGCAAGACAGTGCTACGTCACGGCCGTCAACACCATCTCTTGGTTGGCCAAGGCAGAGGAGGTGAAGAAGGTCATGGAGAGCCTGAGCAAGATGGAAGTGTCCGAGGAGAAGGAAGCGGAAGACGGCCATCATGCCCAGGCCCTCTGAGGGTGCCTCGCCTCGCGGTAGTTTTTTCCCTTTTCTTGTTTTGTAACAAGTGCTTCCCCTGACCAGCTGAGTCAGGGGACCATGTAACTCATATTCTTCTCCGCTTAAGGATGTAGGATTTGGTAAGGTTTGATTGCGATGCCTAGTCCTTTTGCTCCGAGACGGTCCCGCTGCCCAGGCTCTCACTAGCTGGGCAGGGTCGGTGGTACCTCTCGTGGATGCCTAGAGGTCTCACCTCGAGATGGATTAGCTGCCAGGCTCTCACCTAGCTGGCAGGGCAGGTTGATCTATCGGAGGGTGGGTAGGTCTCACCTCGAGATGGATTCCGCTGCCAGGCTCTCACCTAGCTGACAGGGCAGGTTGATCTCTCGGAGGGTGGGGATAGGTCTCACCTCGAGATGGATTCCGCTGTCAGGCTCTCACCTAGCTGGCAGGGCAGGTTGATCTCTCGGAGGGTGGGGTAGGTCTCACCTCGAGATGGATTCCGCTGCCAGGCTCTCACCTAGCTGACAGGGCAGGTTGATCTCTCGGAGGGTGGGGTAGGTCTCACCTCGAGATGGATTCCGCTGCCAGGCTCTCACCTAGCTGGCAGGGCAGGTTGATCTCTCGGAGGGTGGGGTAGGTCTCACCTCGAGATGGATTCCGCTGCCAGGCTCTCACCTAGCTGGCAGGGCAGGTTGATCTCTCGGAGGGTGGGGTAGGTCTCACCTCGAGATGGATTCCGCTACCAGGCTCTCACCTAGCTGGCAGGGCAGGTTGATCTCTCGGAGGGTGGGGTAGGTCTCACTTCGAGATGGATTCCGCTGCCAGACTCTCACCTAGCTGGCAGGGCAGGTTGATCTCTCGGAGGGTGGGGTAGGTCTCACCTCGAGATGGATTCCGCTGCCAGGCTCTCACCTAGCTGGCAGGGCAGGTTGATCTCTCGGAGGGTGGGGTAGGTCTCACCTCGAGATGGATTCCGCTGTCAGGCTCTCACCTAGCTGGCAGGGCAGGTTGATCTCTCGGAGGGTGGGGTAGGTCTCACCTCGAGATGGATTTCGCTGCCAGGCTCTCACTAGCTGACAAGGCAGGTTGATCTCTCGGAAGGTGGAGAGGTCTCACCTCGAGATGGATTCCGCTACCAGTCTCTCACCTAGCTGGCAGGGCAGGTTGATCTCTCGGAGGGTGGGTAGGTCTTACCTCGAGATGGATTCCGCTGCCAGGCTCTCACCTAGCTGGCAGGGTAGGTTGATCTCTCGGAGGGTGGGGTAGGTCTCACCTCGAGATGGATTCCGCTGCCAGGCTCTCATCTAGCTGGCAGGGCAGGTTGATCTCTCGGAGGGTGGGTAAGTCTCACCACGAGATGGATTCCGCTGCCAGGCTCTCACCTAGCTGACAGGGCTGGTTGATCCCTCGTGGGAGCCAAGTCCTTTGCTCCGATGATGATTCCGCTGTCAAGCTCTCACTAGCTGACAGGGCTGGTTGATCTCTCGTGGAAGCCAAGTTTTCTGCCCGGAGGGGGTCTCGCCACCCAGGCTCCCATAGCTGGCATGACATGTTGACCCCTCCGGAGGGTGAAGTATTTTTTACCCAGAGGAGGTCTCGCCACACAGGCTCCCATAGCCGGCATGGCAGACTGACCCCGCAGGAAAGTTACACTCAGCGAATACGTTGGGTTGGACGTTTCTTTCCGAGCTTGTGCCAACCTCGAAAAGAGCGGGGATTGTGTACAACCCCGTATTCCCCCCTATATAGTTTTAAGTTTTTTGGACATATGAGCACTCTCGGTGACCAATTTTGGCTCTAGCTTGGAAATATACTAGTATGGGGAGGAAGAATCGGCATCTTCCCCCCGGGCCCTTTAGAGGGGCGGGTGTGGCAAGATGGCCGGCACCCCCCCCCCCCCCCCCCCCCCCCCGACGTGCTAGGTGCGAGGTGGGATGGCAGGACTGGCTGGAGACCAGAATCCCGCCCCCGGCACCCTGGCCTTGGGCAGGGGCGAGACCGGGCAGCCAGCCCTCTCGCCCCGGGCGGCTAGCCCGCGGGGCGAGACGGGGCAGCCGGCCCTCTCGCCCCAGGAGGCTAGTCCGCGGGGCGAGACGGGGCAGCCGACCCTCTCGCCCCAGACGACTAGCCCGCGGGGCAGCCGACCCTCTCGCCCCAGGCGGCTAGCTCGCGGGGCGAGACGGGGCAGCCGACCCTCTCGCCCCAGGCGGCGAGCCCGCGGGGCGAGACCGGGCGGCCAGCCCTCTCGCCCCAGGAGGAGACCGGGCTGCCAGCCCTCTCGCCCCAGGCGGCTAGCTCGTGGAGGGTTCGCCCTCCGCCCCCTAGACCTCTGTGGACCTTGCTTTTACCGTTTTGCCCTCGGGGGGAGTTACCTCTTTACCCCCGGTGTGGCTGTTTCCTATTGACCCGAGCTTTTGTCCCTTGGGGCATTTCAGTCATTTTGGTCCATGAGATTTGAAAAACTATAAATAGACCCACTTGGGTGACTTTGGAGAAGGACTTTTCCTTGCTTCCTCCTCCCTTAGCTTCTTCTTGGTAGAGTAGAGAGAGCTCCTCCAAGGCACTCTAGCTCGAGCATTGGCTAGGGAGGGGAAGTGCTCAGGTAGCCTTCCGCGCTAAAGCCGAGGGTCGGAGGGTCTGTTCCTAGCTTTTTGATCTTTTGGTCCGTGACGTTCTTTTGAGTGTAGTAGGTGTGAGGTCACCCCTTTCTAGGGACCCCGAACTCCACAGAGGCCATTTTTGGGATCAACACCAGAGGTTTCTATCAATATACCTTATGCGATTCCCGTCAAATTCTTTACTGGGGGGGGGGGGGGGCAGGATCGAAGATTTCCAAAAGGACTCCTATAGAGGATCACCAAGATTTCGTGATCCAGATCAATAAGATACTCGATATATCTTATTGATTAGATTCAAAATCTATTATGGATTGTATTCATATGATATCTATCTAGTGCGATATATGAAACATATGACAAAGGTGGAGTGTTGGAGCATTTATATAGATCGATCATGTCATATAAACCCGAGTCAGACATCAAATTACTTTGATTTGAGTTATTCGTGGGATACCTTCTATATATCAAACTATATATTAAAAAATGTAAAATCAAGTCTCTTTCTCGATTCAAGAGAATCCCAAAGAAAAGAATATGGTACTCAAATAACGATAAATATGTTAAAAGTTGCTCCGATTACGCCTATTCCTAATCTTAAATAGAATGTATCGACGTGGGGATCCATATGTAAACAGAGTATCTATCTTTTTGTATGCTCGAGTCGAATGAACAACCCCTTTTCATAATAAAATGTACATAACTCTATTTCGGCCTGGTTTGGCCTGGTATGAACTTATAATCTGATGATCGAGTCGATTCCATGATTATAAATTCATAACTCTATCCCATTCCCATTTTGTTTGGAAAAGTCTACCATTTTGTCAATCATTGGCCTCTATGGTAGAATAGATCGGAGAGGCCCGTGAAGCGGTGGTTTGCCTTACCCTATGAAGGATGTCAGCAGTTTGAGTCCGCTTATCTCCAGCCCGTGAACTTAGCTGCTAAAGGTTGCTAAAGAAGGGAAGACCAAGCAATTTTGGGTATATGACGACCTCTGTCATTGGAAGGAGATTTGTACATCCTAAAGTGGAGAAACTTATGGAGGGATTTGATTAAAGAATGTCATAACACTAGATGAGTGGGCTATCCCGGTCAAAAGTGGACAATGAAACTATTGGAGATCATGTACTTTTGGCCAAGAATGAAGGACAATGTGAACATTTATGTGAAGACTTGTCTTGTGCACCAACAAGACAAAGTGGAGAACCATCAACCGATAGGGTTATTAGAGCTGTTATCGGCCCCAAATTATCCATTTAACACCGTAACTTTGGATTTCATCAATGCTCTCCCAAGATCCAATGGATTTGAGTCTATTATGGTGGTCATAGATCAATTCTCCAAGTATGAGATGTTTATCCCCTGTAAAAGACTGCATTGTCGAAAAAGGTGCACAAGGATTTTTCAAGCATCTAGTCAAGTATCTGGGGCTATTCTAAAACATAGTGAGTGATTGGGGTCCTCGCTCCACTTAAAAATTATGGACGGAGTTGTCCAAGATGTTGGGTTTGCAACTGAACTTCTCCACCAGCTTTCACCCTCAATCTGATGGACAAACAAAAAGAGTAAACGACTGTTGAATTGCTACTTGTGGCACTTTGTGAGTGCCAACCAACGAGGTTGGGTGAAGATCTTGGATGTAGTACATTTCTCATATAACTTGCAATAGAGGAAATTAACCGGAAAGTGTCTCTTTGAGTTGGCTATGGGGCGTCAACCACTTAGACCACATGCTTTGGCTGCAAACAAGAGGGATAGGAAAAACCAAATATCCTTCCAAATGATTAAGTCTTGAGAAGAACAAGTGACTTGGTGAAAGTTTACCTAAAAAATAACACGAAGGCGCATGAAGAAATGAGAATACACAAAAAATATCGCTCAAGAGTATGCATATGCGATGATGTGATGGTGAAACTCCTATCTCGGCAATTCAAAACGCTATGTAGCATTGACAAAGGATTTATAAGGAGATATGAGGGGCCATTTGAGGTGATTGCCAAGGTAGACAAGTTATCATATCACCTTGATCGACCTTACTGTTTGAAGATACATTCATGTAAGTATGTTAAAGCCTTATCATGAAGATAGGGAAGATCCACGAACGGGAGAACCCCATAGGTCACCCCCGCGATGACCAAAATTTTGAAAAATTTGTGGATGAAATACTCTTAAATTGGTCATAAAAAGAAAATTATTAATGTGATCGGTGCTTATATACCACAAGAAGGATTGAATGTAGTTATTAAAGTGTAATTTTAAGAAGACTTAGATGATTTGGTAAAAAAATCTCACAAATGAAAAAGATTTTCATAGTAAGAGACTTTAATAGACATATACAACAACAACATTCAAGCCTTTATCCCACTATAGTGGGGTCGGCTATATGGATCCTTTGTCGCCATTGTGCCCTATCGTTTGTCATAATCTCACTAATGCCTAAGTTCATCATGTCGTTCCTTACAGTTTCATTCCAAGTCTTTATTGGTCTACCCCTCCCTCGTTTAATGGACATATATGAAAGAAAAATATAGATTATACAACAATTCATGGATGATTTAGATATGTAGAAAGAAATGAAGTAGGAGGAATCATTTTAGACATTGTCATTGCACATGAGCTAATTTTGACAAATAAGTTTTTCTTGAAGAGTGAAAAATATTTAATTATGTTTAAAAGTGGATCAAACAAGTCACAAATTGATTATTTTATGACTTGTAAAATGGATAAAATGATTTGTAAGGATTGTAAAGTCATACTAGGAGAAAGTTTCACAATATAACATAGGTTAGTGGTGTTGAACGTACAAATTAAATATAATAAATTTAAGGCAAGCACACAAGTGTTGCAAAAAATTCGTCGGTGGAACTTGAAGATGGAAAAGTGTAACAATCCCAAAAAAGGAAAAAAGGGTTTAAATTAAACTTTATTAAGAAATGACATATTTGTAATTAACTAAAAAAAGGGAGCTTCCCCTCTATTCTTCTAAGCCGAGCGGCCCCCTCCCCGATCTATTTCGTTTTCGGCTTAGATCTTCCGCAAAAACCCATGCCGCTCCCGTGCATCCCGTTTCCCGCTCCTAATACCGCTCAGCTGCGACTCCCTGCTCATCGCCGACCCCTCCTGCGCTTCTTGCTCCTTTAGCCTGCGTCTTCTCTTGCTTCCCCGCCTCCTCCTGCTCCTCTTCTTCACTCTCTGGCCGCCAACCCCAAGAACCGACGATTCAAGGGCCGACAACCTCCTTTCCTGAGGCCGACAACTCTTGCTCCTAGGGTCGGCAACAGAAACCTTATTTCCTTATCCTCCAAGTGTTGGCAGCCCCTCCATCCCTCTTCCTCTTCGTTTTGGCCGGTGGATTGCAAGAGGGACATTTAGGGTTTGCTCGATTCCCCCTCTACTCAGATTTTTGAGCCCGGATTTGGTTTCATTGGATAAAGAACTCCTCTTTCCCCATTTATTCAGATTTTTTTGAAATTATTTTGCAAATTTGCACTCCAAATTACGTATATATTATGATCCAAGGTTATTGCCCTCTTATAATTACTTAACCACCTTGTAATTTTGATTTCGACACTGCTCATCAGATCAATTTGTGGGATCTCTCCAAAACCCTCTCCGATTTAGAGTTTTCCTAACCTAAACGCCGCTAAATCTTCCGATTTCTCGTGGTAGTCTCCTCTTCCCTCACTTTTGAGGAAGCTAAATCTCTAAACCCTCTCATGATTAGGCTTTGTGAAATTTATTGTTTGTGCTTGCGTAAAAATTTCGTTATGTCGATTTATGTGATCTTGAACAGGTTCAAAAAGGGTTTTTAATTTTGCTTGCGCCACTTAGCCGCTACCGTCAAATTTAACCTTAAGACAAGTTGAGATCTCTCTCTCTTGCAAACATTGAGATTAAAATATTGCCCATATTCTTATGGTTATATGACTTAATTCTTAAATATTCGATCTGCCAAATAAATTTAAATCTTGAATGCCTAATCTGACGAGTTAGTAGTTTAGGGTTTAATATATTTGGAATGACATGATTTTGTCATCGTGAATGATTTTATTTGGAAATCACTTAGATGATTTATTTTCTCATTCGATGTATAATTGGAAGAATGTTAAAATTTTTGGGCATGAACAACAAGAGTCATAATGATAATTGTTAAGGTTCCATTTTAGCAATAAGATGTTTTGTGTTTTATATAATGTTTAGATTGTACACATTTTTACTTGAAAGATAATCATACCTTAGAATGGTTTAATCTTGATGAGTATTTGCTATACCAAAAATGATGCATAGTAATCTTACCACTCACAAATACTTGAACCCGTAAAAATATAAAGCTCATTATCTAATTTTTGATGTCATCCAATCTTGTTTCTTATGTCTGTCTTGTTGTAAGACTTGGGTAAAGTTTGTTTCATGATCTGATTTTCCCCTTTGACTTGAATCCGTTCCTACTAGAATCACTAACCATGAATCTTTTAATTCATTAATGTCATAAGCAATCATTGAAAAGTAATATTTAATTGATGCAACTCCTTGACTTGAATTTCCATTTGTCTCCGTAACGAGAACGAATGAATGGCCAAAACAAGCATGAATTTACTGATAAGCCTTGTGATGCGGAGCATAGACGAGCACTTGCAGTGGATGACAAGTTTTGGGCCCATTCAGGGCTGATTTGGCGACTTTTCATATATGGCGTGCCCAGGTCAACAATCGGACTCCGCAGATGTGTTTGGATTCACGTTGCGAATCGATTTGATATATTATTTCACTATTTTGCATTTTATTTTGATGTATTTAGGTGACCCCACTTCGGCCAATCATAACCATCGATGATAGGATGCCCTAACCCTCCTTTTTATTATAAATAGATGGTTTGTGGGCTGGTTGAAGACATTGCAGATTTTGGAGAAGAGAAATATGAGCCCACCACGCTTCTGCCGAACAATGATCCTGAGATAGTGAAGTCCATCAACCCACTAAGCCACCTATACTCGATAAATCAGTTTGAGGGCAAACTGATGCTGCAAAAATAGTGGTGTGCCCATATGGGATTCACATTTTGTATGTCCACGTTTTCTCTAAAAATCATCAACCTAATCTATATATTGTCCTTTAAATATAGATTCTAGTGCATTATGAACTAGTGATGGGCACCCCCATCCATGTGATCCCTACTCCTTTGTGGTAGTCGGATCTGGGTCAGACCCTAACTGTGATTCTTGATGCCTTTAGATCATACTAGTGTACAACCCCGTATTTGCTGAGTGGGCCCCCTCCGTCAGGTTCATAGTATTGTAGGACATTCATGCCCAAAAATACTAGGTTGGCGAGTGAAGTAGGCTGACCTGCACTCGCCCAGTGCCCAAAGGGGCATTCACACTAATTAGGGGGAATTAGACCCTTAGGCGAGTGCGATCTTCATCATGCACTTGCCCCATACTCGCGCCTCAACGCGCATGCAGGAGGACATCTCGCCGAGCCAGGCGAGTGGTTGCCCGAGCTAGCACTCACCCTTCAAAAAGAGCCTAGGAGGCGAGTGCACGACTCTCCCAGCACTCGCTCCTTTAGGCGAGTGGTGCCTTCATGGACCACTCGCCCAGTGGGACCCAGAGGCAGAATTACTTGGATGCCCTGAAAGGTCTGCGTTTAGCTCCTCAAAACAACGAAGTTTGGCTGTTGGCTGACCACTTTGCGCTGCATATAACCGTTTAGAACAGCGGAGCCACGCTATTTGCAGGCCAAATTTTAAAATCTATAAATAGATCCAAGGGGGTACCTCAGAAGACAGACATTCCAGTTTTCTTACTCTCTGATCTTCTAGCGCTTTCTGAGGTGCCCTTAGTTCAGCACATGCTAAGGAGGGGAAGCGCTCTAAGATCTTCCGGGTGTGTGGTGGGATCTCCATGCTGGAGCCTTGGGTCAGTTCTGTGTTCTAAGTCTTTGGTCAGTCAAGCTCACTAGGAGAAGTAAGTGTACGGTCACCCCTTTCTAAGGGTCCGAACTCCACAGAAGCCGGTTCTCGGTTTCAACATTTTGGTGCGGTGAGCGTGTAGCGTGACTAGCACAAAAAATCCAAGTGAGTTCAATGACTCGAGGCGAAGAAGGGCAAGGATCTGACCAGGCCGACTCGCCACCTCCCCCTCCACTCGCCACCATCGGAATGTTCGAGGACTTCAGACAGGAAATGCAAAATCTCTTAATGTTTGCACTCGGAGATCGCGGCGAGTGCTCGACACCCGCCGCCCCAGTGGCCGCCGCCCCAGCTCAGGGAGAGAACGCCTCTGTCAGGCGACCTGGCAAGGAAGCAACGGAAGGAGGTAGAGAGCGAGATATCCCGTGGCGAGCCTTGTTCCCCGGGTCGGCGAGTGCGGGAAGGACCGGCGAGGTGGAGGCTCGAGATCGCCCCGCTCGCCAGGCAGGGGAGGGAAGCCCCTTCAGCGAGCTGGTCGCATCCGCCCTTGTCCCGAAGGGGTTTCGCGAGCCCGAGATGTCCTACTACACCGAAGGGATGATCCGGTCCGGCACATCCAGTGGTTCGAGGATGTAGTTTCGCTGCGATAGATGTCAGATTCCTTTAAGTGTTGGCTCTTCGTCGTCACCCTCAAGGGAAGATCGAATAACTGGTTCCACCAACTCCCCTCCGACTCGATCCATTGCTTCAAGGACCTGCGTCGAGGTTTCCTGTCAAGATTCTCAACGTCCAAGAAGAGGAGAGAAAGAAGGAATCACTCAGGAAGAAGAAGAGGGGGGCAAGGGAGAATTGCCCCCCTAGTGACCCCCATCCGGAGAAAGGTCATGAAACAGCCACCGACCCAGAGTTCTATGAGGTGAGGAGGGCAAGAGGCCCAGTACAGCAGCAGGAGCATGTGCATGTTGAGCATGCTCTACCTAAAGTAGGAGGAAAAGAAGTGAGCAATCGTGCATTCTGAGGGAGCCTTGTCCCGGTAAGCTCTTCTTTGTAATGAACTTCATCCCTGTCCAATTAAGGCAGGGCGCTCTCTATTGAAAAGTCCTCATCTAAGTGAATGAATTCTAAGATTGTGATATAGTTTGGGGGTCCCCCAAGATGGTTCGACTCTCATTAGCTGGCAGGGCAGGTAGACCTCTTGGAGGTGGCTTTGACATGTTGACTCCGAGAAGATCCCGTTGATCAGGCTCCCACCAGCTGACAGGGTTGGAAGTCACTCGATGGTGTCTGGAAGGTTAGCCCCGTGATGGTTCCGCTGACCGGGCTCTCATTAGCCGGCAAGGCAGGTAGACCTCTTGGAGGAGGCTTAGACATGTTAGCCCCAAGATGGTTCCGCTGACCGCGCTCTCATTAGCTGGCTGGGCAGGTAGACCTCTTGGAGGTGGCTTTGACATGTTGACTCCGAGAAGATCCCGGTGACCAGGCTCCCACCAGCTGGCAGGGCTGGAAGTCACTCGATGGTGTCTGGAAGGTTAGCCCCGAGATGGTTCTGCTGACCAGGCTCTCTTTAGCCGGCAGGGCAGGTAGACCTCTTGGACGATGCTTGGACATGTTAGCCCCAAGATGGTTCCACTGACCGTGCTCTCATTAGCCGGCAGGGCAGGTAGACCTCTTGATGGTGGCTTTGATATGACCCCGAGAAGATCCCTCTGACTAGGCTACCACTAGCTGACAGGGCTGGAAGTCACCCGGTGGTGTTTGAGAAGTTAATCCCAAGCTGCTCCCGCTGTCAGACTCTCACTTAGCTGGCAGTGCTGTTGGACCTTCGGTGGGCGTTGTAAAAAGCTTTGAAGCTAGGCCCAGAGTTGCTCCCGCTATCAGGCTCTCACATAGCTGACAAGTCTGGAAGGTCCTCGTTGGAATATTGGAGTGACTAAAGAATCCTAAGGAATCTTGCCGTCAGGGATCTTGCGAGTCAATAGGAGGCATTCCAGGATAAGCCTGGGGCAAAGTGCCGAGGGTAGGACAGTCTACAAGCAAATGCGAATGCTCAGAAGAAGATCTCGCAAGTCGCTCACTCTGGGCGCGCGTGAGCCAATACGACGAGAATGACGCGAGAGCTAAATCCTAAACAAAAGGTCCTAAGTCAAACGTTGTCGGTGCGCATGAGCCAATACAACGAGAACGACGCAGGGCCCTATTCTAAGGGCGAGTTCAAGAAGTCGAACACTCGAAGCGCGCGTGAGCCAATATGGCGAGAATGACACGAGAGCTAAATCCTAAGCAAAAGGTCCTAAGTCAAACATTGTCGGTGCGCATGAGGCAATACAGCGAGAACGGTGCAGGGCCCTATTCTAAGCGGCGAGTTCGAGAAGTCAAACACTCTAAGCGCGCGTGAGCCAATGGGGCGAGAACGACGCGAGACCTAGTTCTATATGTCAAGATAGCAAAATCAATAGTCTACAGGTTGACGCGGCGAAAGGTTGATCTATGGTCTCGCGAGATGTCTCGACCATGGGCTACCTAAGTCGAAGCTCGAGTATGGTGTATTTTCGCATGACAAATCATTCAAAATTAGAAAAAAAAAAAGAAGAGAGAAAAATTTCGCAGCAGTCTTATCGTTTTCATTCATCAATCAACTGTTACATCTCGCAAAAGAAGGGCAAGACCCAAAAATAAAAAAATACAAAAGGAATACAAGCCAGAACTTCAAGGCGATGATGCCGATTGCTCGCTCTTGTCGGAGGTGTCGCCAGCACTGTCTTCGGGTTCAGGGATGGGCAGGAAGAGCTCTGGAACCAAGATCTCGGCCGTCACCTTCTCTCCCTCACCCTTTTGGAATCCAGCCCACTGCATCGTCCAGAGCGCGTGTCTAGTTGCCGCGATGGCGTTCTCTTGCATCATCAGCTCCAGCTCGCGTTGGGAGTACAACAGAGCCTTCTCCTTCTCGGCTGGGGGAGGGGGAATCATCAAGCCGATCCACTGCTGGTTCTGGGCCTTTAGCCTCCGGTTCTCCTCCTCGAGATGGGCAATGCGCGCGTCCTTTTGAGCAACAGTCGCGACATCCTGCAAGCCAATCAACGTTAGAGCGAGAAAGACGTTCAACGAATGGACTAGATGGGAGAAAGCTTACCGCTCCTACTCGCCCGACGAGATCGTTCTCGACAGCGGCAAACTTTTTCTTCAGGGTTGCCACGTCTTTGGAAAGTGCCGACCGCGCGTCGCTGACGTCTGCCACCTGCCGCGATAGGCGGTTGCCGCAGCGAGCCGTCATATGAGCGAGCTCGATGGCACAAAGTTGGGCCTGCAAGCTTTCGTAAGAGAGCGACTGCATCCGCGCATCGTCGTAATAAGCAGCGCTGTCCCGCCCACACAGTCTGAAGGCGAGTGCGTAGGCTTGGCCGGAGGCAGTCTCACCCTTCTGCCAGGAGGGGAGGACGGTGGAGACATATGTCCTTTTGACCTCTCGGTCCCAGACCAGCAGGGGCTCGCCAGCGTCGTCCAACAACTTCTCGCCCATGCCAAAGTTCCTATGGCCTCTGGGCTCCGGTTTCTCTGTCGCCGCCGAGGTCCCGCCGATCTCACCGGTCTTCTTCCCAGCAGTCTCGCCAGCAGCTGGGGTACTCGCGGGAGGATCTGAGATGATCTCCTTGCCTTTGGCGACATCTGCGGTTTTTGGCTTCTTGGGAGGCGGTGGAGGAGGAAGTGTTTCGGGTTTCTGCTTTTGGCTGCCTGATTTCGGCTGCGATTTTGGTTCGCTTCTGCATGCCGCAGCGGCGGCTTCCGCGCGTGCCTTCTCGGAAGTGAGTGCTGTGTTGCTCAGGGAAGACAGGTTGAGGGGAAGATCTCACGCCCTTGCACATATAGAATAGTTAGCAAAGTTCTGTAATCCTCAGGCCAAGATATCGCGAGAACTACCTTCCCCGACGAGTACAGGTAGGAGAGAGTCGACTTTCCTTCTCAGATAGGAAATGTCGAAGTCCTTTCCAAAAAGGAATTGATGTAGCTTGGACTCGTGGCTGCCGAGAAATGGAGGGCGGTAAGTTGACTCTTATTGTTGGACTGGCGGGAGGGGGAGGTTTCCGAAATCCCCGGAGACAAAGATGAACTTCCGAATCCAGTGATGGTTCTTGTTGGCGAGACCTTTGTCCTTGAGGTTGTTGCCGGAGAAGAACGCGATCCCGTCCCTCTTGGCGCGGAAGTTGAATAATTTGCGGAAGACGGGAAGACTGAACTCTATCCGCTCCTCCCGCAAGTAGCAGACGAATGCTACTAGCAAGGCGATGAAGTTGGGGTTGAGCTGTGCGGGAACGACGCCGAAATAGCACAAGGCCTAGCGGACTTCCGACCAGATGAGGAGGCGCAATCCTACCTCAAAATGTTCGGCAGGAATGACGAGTTCGTTGGGCGAGAAGTGGTTGATCGACTCGTCCTTCTCCGGGAGTCGCGCGGTGAAGCCCGACGGGACATAAAGACCAGTGAGCGAGTGGTACTCCTCTTGCGGGAAGTGGGAAGAAACGTAGAAGTGCGAGTGCAAGAGAAGGAAAAGTAGACAAAAGGGTTGGAAGCTATTAAAAACAATGGTTAATGCGGTAGGTGAGGGGTCTATTTATAGAAAATTTTGGGCGGGAAAGGATCAGAGCGGGGAGATCCCGCCCAAAGCCCTGTCGAGATCTCACACTCCCTCACTCGCCGCCGAGATAATGTTGAATACTATAAAGCCTTAAAAATTAGTTCAGAAACAAAACATGCGCGAAAGCAGAAAGAACAGACGGCGAGAACGTTTAAGCGAGATGAAAAAGAAAAAAACACAGTTTCATTGTCCATTAGCATTCGACATAATAACCAGAAATTATTACAGACAGATTAAAAGAAGAGAGCAGGAAGGCGAGAGCCGGTAGGCCCACCTGGGGCCATCACCACCGTCCTTAACCTCCCCTTCCCGCCCTTGGCATCATGCAAGGGTACCGCAGTGCGCGAATGGTCTGTAGCTCCTGCTGGGTAAGGCGCAGTTGATCTTCTGCTTGCGCGACATGGATCCCGGGAAAGTCCCTCCCTCCGCCGGCATCTCCCCCCAGCCCGACAATCAGTTGCATGTAGTTGTTCTCCAGGCAGAGCAGCCGCTCCTCGAGAGATTTTCGGTTCTTGCGAACCTGGCTGTAGAGTTCGCGCAGCATCAGAGCGCGCTTCCGTAAAACCTCGGCCGTCGGCCGCTTCAGCGCCTCAGCATCCTTCGGATCGCCGAGGAAGGCGGCGATGGAGTCAGGCAATGGGGGAGGCGAGAACTCCTCGTCAATGTCGACATCGGTCGACGAGATCTCGCGGTAACCTGCAATGGTTGGTGTTAGATGTGTGTGATCTTCATTCTTTTCAGAGGGCGAGTGTGATTGGTTACGTGGCCCGGTATCCGCATCCTTGCCCGAATGCCAGCGGGAAGTGCTAGGCCGCCCCTCGAAGGGTGTGTCGAAGGTGATATGCGCCTTCCCGAGCCCAGGGCTCAAAATTGTCGGCTCAGTGGCGGGAACGTCGTATTGAGCAGTAAGGTTGGGGACGTCATTCGCTGGAGGTAGTCAGCTCAAGGCGGGATCCAGGGGCGTCAGACGAGCAGGGGATTTGGGCGTTGTAGCACCCAGTCCCGTGGTCCCAAAGGCGGGAGCTGCAAAAAACAAGGGTAAGCAAACTGATAAGAGGCTATTGGATAAAAGGGAGTTACCATTATCTCGCGGGAGATCCTTCGGTTTATGAGGGAAGGTGATCTCGGGGGCCATCTCGTCGTTGCCGGCCTTAAGCGAGAGCAGTTCGGCACTCGCCTCCCCAATTCCCTTCCCATTTGACGGGATCTACAAGCGAATGCGTCGGCATCTGCTTTTATCCTAATAAGGAATGAAAAGCGAGTGAGGATACCTGAGGGATCCCAGAGTGGGAGGGAGTCCGCGAGATGGACTCATCCCTGGCCAGGTCGCGCCTGACCATCTCAGCCTTCTTCATTTTAGGGGAAGAGCTCGGGGCTTTCCGGGCAAGCCAAGGGGCGAATGAGCCCATTAAGGTTTTGGTCTCGGCTCGGGCGGCGGTAAGGCGATCTTGGGCCTCCTTCGAGAGCGACATCTAGTTGGAAGCGAGAAAAACGGGAAAAACAGATGGGGCAAAGTTCTCTTGTCCGTGATTGGATATTTATAGGGCCATGGAGGGGCCCACAAAAGATTCTCTTTCAGGTTTAGAAACACTCATCAAATATTTGAGGTTGGATGATTCTTTCCGAACTTCGCGAAAGCTCGCAAAGAGGGAGATTATGTACAACCCCGTATTCGCTGAATGAGCCCCCTCTGACAGGTTCAGGGTATTGTAGGACATTCAGACCCAAGAATACTAGGTTGAGGAGTGAGGTAGGCTGGCCTGCACTCGCCCAGTGCCCAAAAGAGCATTCACGCGAATCAGGGGGAATCAGGCCATTAGGTGAGTGCGATCTTCATCACGCACTCGCCCCATATTCGCGCCTCAGCAGTCAGTGTGCATGCATGAGGACATCTCGCCGAGCCAGGCGAGTGGTTGCCCGAGCTAGCACTACCCTTCAGAAAGAGCCTAGGAGGCGAGTGCACGACTCTCCCAGCACTCGCTATTTTTGACGAGTGGTGCCTTCGTGGACCACTCGCCCAGTGGGACCCAGAGACAGAATTACCTGGATGCCCTCAAAGGTCTGCGTTTAGCTCCTCAGAACAACGGAGTTTGGCTGTTGACAGACCACTTTGGGCTGTATATAGCTGTTTAGAACAGCGGAGCCACGCTATTTGCAGGCCAGATTTTAAAATCTATAAATAGATTCAAGGGGGTACCTAAGAAGGTAAACTTTCCAGTTTTCTTACTCTCTGATCTTCTAGCGCTTTCTGAGGTGCCCTTAGCTCAGCACAGGCTAAAGAGGGGAAACACTCTAAGATCTTTCGGTTGTGTGGTTGGACCTCCGTGCTGGAGCCTTGGGTCAGTTCTGTGTTCTAAGTATCTGGTCAGTCAAGCTCACTAGGGGGAGTAAGTGTGCGGTCACCCCTTTCTAAGGGTCCGAACTTCACAGAAGTCGGTTCTCGGTTTCAACAAGCCGGCTCTAGTTCACCAACAAAGTCCAGGTGTAAATTGGTTGAGTACCTTTCGAGCTCTCTCTCTGCCTATCTATTTTGGGACAAATTCAGCGGTACGTGCAGAGCAGTGTCTTGACTTGGTACAGGAGTTGATGGTAGGTGTCCGATGCCCTGCCATCATGGCTATCACCTTTGCAGTTTTTTCCCTAGACTTGCATTATAAGGGATGGTGGAAGTCTCTCATGGGCTCTACTTTTGCAGGACACACATACATGGACATCTTTTGGGATGTGTTCTCTGATGCATTCCTAGAGCACTTCGTTCCCCTTAGTACTCGGGACGAGCTCGAGGAGGGGTTCTTGCAGCAGAAACAGGGATCCAGGTCAGTCTCGAAATAGCAGCGTCTGCTTTAGCATCTAGCTAGGTTTGCATGCTCATATGACTTGGATGATTGGGGGTATGCGAAGAGGATTTACAAGGGTCTTTGAGGCCCTTACCGACAGGCTCTCCTATTTATAGGTGACTCAAGTCTAGCTCATATTATAAAGATGGCTAAGAGGCTAGAGGCAGACCACTTTGGGGTCTAGAGTAGTAGAAAGAGGGCCAGCAAAGGGAGTGATAGAGGCTGGGCCTAGCAGGAGGAGGCAGCCTACCAGCGATAGAGTTGCAGATTCCTTGAGAGATGGCAGACGTTTTCGTCTAAATTATAAGATGGGTAGCAGACTCGACTTCTAGTGTTGCCCCAACCTCAGCAGGCTCTGGTATATCAGCGACCTAGGGAGCCTTTCATGGAGGTTTGTTTCCATTGTCACCGGTTGGTCCATATTACGCACTTTTCCCGTAACTGCAAGGAAATGTTCTGAGTCGTTCCATGTTTCCACCACCATCTCAGAGTGGCTGATGTCAAGACTGAGGGCGAGGACCACAAGTTAGGAACCCTGGACCTGCTCATGAGCAGGTGTTCGCCTTAGATTTAGCTCAGGAGCGGGACCTGCAAGATGTCATGACAGTTATTCTTGCAGTTAAATTTTATGTTTGCATTTATATGTCCTAAGCTTTCCCAAATCGGCTTAGGGAAAACTCACAATAAAATTGCTATAATTTCATCTCTAGGCATCTTGATTATTTGTGGGAGGCCTACCCGCACTCTGTTTGATACCGGTGCCGCCCACTCATTCTTCTCGACAAACTTTGTGGAGGATTTTGATGATGTGCATCATTTCACCAGTTTTACCAGGAGAGTGCACCTTTCAGACGGCTCTGAGCCACTTTCATTTGCCAAGTGCAACATAGAGGTATGCATTGACGGTAAGTTATTTGACACCCCTCCAACAGAGTTGAAGATGCCAGATTTTGATCTTATCCTTGGCCTAGTTCATCACCTTGAGGAGCCCTCATGCTATTTGTGAAGAAAAAGGGTGGATTACTACGACAATGCATAGATTACCGGGAGCTCAACTGGTTGACGGTGCCAAACAACTACACCTTAGCCAGGATAGTTGAACTTTTTGACCATCTTGTGGGAGCACATTGGTTCTCCAAGCTTGATTTGCGATCAGGTATTATCAGCCGAGGACTCAGGAGGAGGGTATTCCGAAGATGGATTTTAGCTCTAGATACGGTTTATATGTGTTCACAGTTATGCCGCTTGGGCTCACAAATGCCCCCTCTGCATTCATGAGCCTAATGAATAGGGTGTTTGAGCCTTACCCAGACATGTTCGTGATTGTATTCATCAATGAAATCTTGGTCTACTCGAGGTCGGAGGAGGATCATACAAAACAACTTGCCTTGGTACTAGAGAAGTTAAGGGACCAACAGTTGTTTGCTAAGTTTAGTAAGTGTGAGTTCTGGCTCCGGGAGGTCGCTTTCCTGAGCCATGTGATTAGTGGAGCAGGGTTAATAGTGGATATTGCTAATGTTGAGCCCAGGAAGCACGATTCAACGAAGAATGTAGACCTAGGGTGTAGCTCGCCTTTACTTCTCTCAAGTTAGTGCCTTAGCTGTGGACTTAGAATTGTTCTCTTTTCTATTTTTCCTCGCCGCTGTCGACATTGTAATGAACTGTAATATTCTTTGATTTAATACGACGAGTTTGTATCTCGCATTCATCCTGCCGATTTGTTTCTGTATTGATACTTTTGTCTGCATTGATACTCGTCTTCTTTCTGCGATTTCTTGAGTTGTCTGCGCAGGTTTCAACGAGCTGGCGAGCTTCTGAATGACTTTGCGTGAGATAGGGTTCGCAACTTAGGTTGATCTGCCGGTTAGCACGCGACTTAGGCTGGTACTCGCGCGAGGTTGATATACCCCCACCCCCTGGCCTCCGCCTATAAATAGAAGTGGTAGGTGAGATTTTAGTATGCTGTTGCAATTTCTGAACTCTTCTCGCGAGTAATTTGTTCTTGCTCGCGCCTCTCTTCTTGCTCAAGCTTTTCTCGCTCTTTCTCGCTCAAGATGGTTAGTGACGACGCCAATGTTCGCCGACAGGCCCATGCGATCAATTTCACCGAGGCCGTTTTCAAGAAGTCTGTGGCTACCGAGCGAGATTTAGAAGATTTCTGCTACAGACATCTGCCTGAGGAATACTCGACCAGACTCCCTACCCGAACCGAGCGATTAAACAACTTCCTCGAAGGTGAGATCATCCTGCCCCTCCGCCACTTCGAAGTCGGTCTGCGACTTCCTTTGTGGCCGGAGTACTGCCAGATCCTGCGGTACTTCGGGATCGTCCCCACCCAAATCAACCCGAATGGAATAGTGATGATCATGAGATTTCTCTACTTCCTGCGGGAAGAGAAAATCGCCTTCGACCTTTCTGTCTTCAGGCCCGCCTTGCCGCGACCGCCAAGAGTGTTATTTTCTTTAGCAGCCACGTCTGCACCTTGGTCGGCATGACGAACAAGGTCCACCAGTGGGGCGAATACCGAGTTGTCGTCGCCGACGACTTTGAAGGGGTGCCGCGCAGGCCGCACCAGCCACCAGAAGTCGCTTTCTTGCCACCCATCCTGGAGGGTCCGCGCGAGAAGCTCTTCGAAGCCTTCCGTGGCCGACGATTCGACGTCATCCACTGGCTTCTGAATGTCAACTCGCTGGACGAGGTCTTCCCCGACGAAGGTATAACTTGGCGAGATTTCACCATACTCGCTGAACTGATTTTGATCATTGCTGCGATTTTACTAACTGTTCTGTCACATCTGCAGCTGCTCGCGTTCTTCCGCGAGAACCACTTCCTATGGCGAAGGAAGTCTCTTTGTTGCGCCAGGGTTCAGTGAGCCCGCCTTCTGAGGTTGAGATCCTGCCTCCCGCGGGCCCTAAGGGACAGTTGCGATCTGGCGACAAGGAGGGCTCCTCGCAGAAGAAGTTTGACAAGGGGAAAGAAAAAGTCAAGTCCCCCGACTACGCGAGGAAGCGCGCAAGGATGTCCCACGAGCTCTTCGATGGGAGGGAGTCGCCGGTTGATGTCGGGGTGCCGTACTTCCACCCAAACTACAATCTCGGGCGCGGCGGCAAGGATGCTTTCGATGCCTGCTGGTGTCCTGGGCTGAAGGCGAGCACAAGGTGACTCTGAGCACTAACCTTACAAAAAAGAAACAATTTATTAAAGAAAAATAACTAAAAATGACAAAATTAAACTAAAACTACTTAATTAATATACGTAAAAATACGTATATTTACAACTTATCACCGACCCGCCTGGTCGGAAGACTAGGAGGATAATGGGGAGGCTTATGACGTCCCCTTCGCGCTATATGGGCGAGCCGATGCCGAGTCCATGCCAGATCTCAGTGCAGAGGTGCTCGCCCATCAAACAGTTCGCGCGCTCCCGCGGGCTTCCGAGCCGGGCCATCACACCTCAAGGAGGCTCCTCGAGTCGTAGGAGGCGCTGAAGATCGTCTCGCAAAAGGCGATCAATCTGGGGATGCAATCCATACGGTGGAAGGATTATGAGGTAGCTTGTACTTCTCTGCGTGACTTAGTCGCCACTTCACTTGATTGTTTTTTTGACTGCTTGTTGTTGGTATTCGTAGGCTGCCGAGATCGAGACGGCGAAGATCTCCCAGCTAGAGCTAGAGCTCGCGTATACGAAAGCCGAGCTAGAGATCGCTCAAATCCGGGTTACCGAGTTGGAGACTCGCCCTGTGGTCGCTGAAGATCGCCCCGGACCCGTAGATACTCGCCCAGCCCAGCAACACCTAGAGGCGAGTCCTCACGGGATGGGCAAGAAGATCCGCCTCCACGGGGATGAAATGCCCGCTATCCGCCGAGGGATTGCACAAGCAACGGGGGACGTCGTTCTCACAAAGTTGAGGATCAACGACTTCCTTGGCCCGGAGGCCGACCATCTGACGATCGCGGACCTCATCCCTGGCATGCTCGCCGAGGAGTCCAACTCGCCTGATCGCGTCCTCTCCTCCGCTTCTGGTTCCAGCGACAACGACAACAGCAACGAAGAGAGCAACGGCGACAACGATGAGGATGACGAGGACAATGGTGGCACTGAGGAAGACGTCGTCATCGAAGATGAGTACAAGCCTGACACTGGCGACGATGAGTCATAGTCGGTCGGCGACCTACGTCCAAGCATGTATCGATAGAAATTTGTAACATAGGAAAGTTTTGTAAAGTTTTGTAATACTCGCCATATAATACAAGAGGTTTTCTGTACTATTGTCATTTGATCTTTTTCATTCGTATACTCGCTTGTTGATGATGCTCGCTAGGCTTTTAGGCGCAGAGAGGTTGAGTGCTCGCTGCGCGTACTCACTTGTTGATGACACTCGCTAGGCTCATAGGCGTGGAGAGGTTGAGTGCTCGCTGTGCGCGATCAACGCTCGTATATTAGCTCGAAATCGCGCAATCGTTACCCACACCTGCATTGTCGTACCTGCGTGCTCGCACGTCGCTGTTCGCACCTGCATGGTCTCAGTCGCATGCTCGCGCGTCGCTGCTCGCACCTACATGGTCGCATTCGCATGCTTGCACGTCGCTGCTCGCGCCCACATGGTCGCAGTCGCATGTTCGCATGTTGCTGCTCGTACCTGGTTTAGAGAGAAGGTTGATACCTCGCAGGAATCGATCTCAACTGAATTGGAGAAGAGGTCGACACCTCACAGGAGCCGAGTGCAACTGGAGGTGGAGAATGAAGTTGACACCGCACATGAGTCGAGCTCAAATGGAGTAAAAGAGTCGACAACTCACATGAGTCGAGCTCAACTAGAGGTGGAAAATGTCGACAACTCACAGGAGCCGAGCTCAACTGGAGGTGGAGAAATTCGACAGCTCACAGGAGCCAAGCTCAATTGGAGGTGGATAAAGTCGACAGCTCACAGGAGCCGAGCTCAACTGGAGGTGGAGAATGTCGACAGCTCACAGGAGCCAAGCTCAACTGGAGGTGGAGAAAGTCGACAGCTCATAGAAGCCGAGCTCAACTGGAGGTGGAGAAAGTCAACAGCTCACAGGAGCCAAGCTTAACTGGAGGTGAAGAAAGTCGTCAGCTCACAGGAGCCGAGCTCAACTAGAGGTGGAGAAAGCCGACAGCTCACAGGAGCCGAGCTCAAGTGGAGGTGAAGAAGGTCGACAACTCCCAGGAGCCGAGCTCAACTGGAGGTGGAGAAGGTCGACAGCTCACAGGAGTCGTGCTCAACTGGAGGTGGAGAAGGTCGACAGCTCATAGGAGCCGAGCTCAACTGGAGGTGGAGAAGGTCGACAGCTCACAGGAGCCGAGCTCAACTGGAGGTGGCGAAAGTCTACACCTCACAGGAGCCGAGCTCAACTGGAGGTGGCGAAAGTCGACAACTCACAGGAGCCGAGCTCAACTGGAGGTGGCGAAAATCGACAGCTCACAGGAGCCGAGCTCAACTGGTGGTGGAGAAAGTTGACAACTCACAGGAGCCGAGCTCAACTGGAGGTGGAGAAAGTCGACAACTCACAAAAGCTGAGCTCAACTGGAGGTGGTGAAAGTCTGAGTCGAGGGGCAAGTATTTGCCGTAAGAGGGAAGCTCGTACAGGGGCTCGAACTACGACAACAATGCACTCGAGGAATTTATCTCACCCGAGGGGGTTGATAGTCGATATGCAGGAGAGAAGTTCGTGCATGGATTCGGACTACGACAACTCCACGTCTCAAGGACTTCTAGCGGTGTTGAGGTCATTCGCCCTGTTACTTAAAAGATTGTCAAAGATTAGATTTATTAATTTCTTTGATGACGAAGGAAATTTCTAAAAAGATGACGATATTCTCTTCGTACAGTTGGGTGGTTGGCGTCCAGACCTGTTCCTGATAGTTTCTCCAGTCGGAGGAAAGGTGCAATCGGGGGTAGCTAGGCCAACATACAAGGGGGGATCTGATCTCGACAGTCAATGTAGTGGCTCGGTCTTACAAGGACCCTTTAAATCCCGACACATCGTCCCATCGTCCGCCCTGGGCTTTTTAGAAGAATCAGGTCCAGGCTCGTTTTCCAACCCAATCGCGGAGATCGCTGCTTGCTCACTTCTATGGAGTCCCGCTCTGCCACCTGACTACGAGGACCGGGGTACAAGCAAAGGGAAATGACCCTCGGGGGGTCCTATAGGACGCACACGCTCGAGGCCACCATCCTACCACAGACTCGAACCTTCCAGAGCTTCTTTGCCCAGTTGCTTCAAAAAACAAACAATCGCTAAGAGCGGGTCTTTTAGTTTTCTCAAAAGACCTGATGACGCCTTCACACAAGGTATCATCTTTGTTCGGTCGATCCTTTATCGAGTTTAGGAGGTTAACGTCCAGACCTGTTCCTGATAGTTCCTCCAATTGGAGGAAAGATGCAATCAGTGGTAGCTAGGCCAACATACAAGTGGGGAGTTGATCTCAGTCGTCAATGCAGGGGCTCGGTCTTACAAGGACGCTTAAATCCCGACGCATCGTCCCATCGTCCGCCCTGAGCTTTTTAGGAGAATCAGGTCGGATGCAGGTTTCCTAAACCGATCGTGGAGATTGATTTCACTGCTTCTAGATAACTTGAGATGATTAGAACAAAGAAGACAACTCGCATCCACCCGTGCCTCCGGGGGCGAGGAACTATATAAACAAAATATGAACAATCTTACAAATAAGCAGTCATTACATGTTACCGTCAGGGAAAGAACCTTTTCAAGTCATCCCCGCTCCAGGTGCTTCCCAGCAGCTCTTCGTCTTGACTTTGTAGGTGATAGCCTCCCATGGCTAGAGTCTCTTGGACGATGAAGGGTCCTTCCCAGTTAGGATTCAGCTTCCCAACGGCAGCTGCCCTTCCTGCTGCGTCCACCTTCTTCATTACATGGTCTCCTGCAAGGAAGTGTTTGAGACGAACGTTTTTGTCGAAGTGCTTTTCCATTCGCCTCTTGATCTCCTGTTGACGGATGAAGGCTAGGTCACGATGCTCCTCGATGTAGTCCAGTGAAAGCTTCTGAACATCTTCATTCTCTAGGCGTCATTCTTCACTGCCTTCTCCTGCTGCCACAATCCTCGGGCTTCGAACCTCGAATTTCATTGGGATGAGGGCCTCAGACCCGTGGGACAACTTAAAAGGTGTTTCCCCCATGGCCGAGTTAGGAGTTGTTCTCAAAGCCCATAGGACCGAGGGGAGTTGCTCCACCCAGTTGCCCTTCAGATTGGTGACCTTCTTCTTCAAGAGGTTGATGATCAGCTTGTTGGCAGTTTCCACTTGTCTGTTTCTTTGAGGATGATGTACATAGGCGATCCAAAGATCCATCCCTAGCTGCTTGCAGAAGTCCTCCAGCTCCAGGTTGGCAAATTGCGGGCTGTTGTCGGTGACGATGGCGAGAGGGATCCCAAAACTGCAGACGATCTCTCCCCAGATGAAGTTGTTCACGATTTGAGACGTGGTCTTGACAAGAGCTTTTGTATCGATTCACTTGGAGATATAGTCAATCATGACGAGAACAAATTTCCTTTGACCGCTAGCTTGGAGGAAAGGGCCGATCAAATCCATTCCGCAGATGACAAAGAGCCAGGGAACGGTGATCAAGCGAAGTTGTTGAGCTGGCTGTAACTGAAGAGGTGCGAAGAGTTGACACTTTGGACACTTCTTTGAGAAGGCTTTTGCATCCTTCCGAATGGTCGACCAGAAGTTGCCGTGCCTCAGAATCCTCTGCTCTAGAGTACGAGTCCCCGAGTGGCTGCCACACTCTCCTGAATGAACTTCCCCAAGTACTCGAGGGATTTTTGCTTCTGACAGGCATCTGGCTAGAGGGCCCGAAATGATTTTGCGATATAGTTCCCCTTCATGCAGCAGGCAGTAAGCAACTTTGTATCAAAACTTGCTCTAGTCTCCCTCTCTGACAGGAAGCTGGCCTGTCATTAAGAACGTAACGAACGGGTCCTTCCAAGAAGCTCTTTGTTCGATCTCCATTATCTCCCTGTCCTCGATAGACGGTCGAAACAACTCTGTCACTGTTCCACTAGCCTTCGGGCCGTACTTGGCGAGATAGTCTGCCTCTGAGTTCTCCTCTCGGGGCACATGCTCGACGAAGAAAGATTGGAAGCCTCCCATCAAGCCTTTAACCTTTGCAAGTACTTCTGCAGGATGGGGTCGCACACCTCGAACTCTCCCTGATTTGCGATGCGACCACCATTGAGTCGGTGAAGGCTTTGAGATCATGGATTCCCAACTCCTTGGCGAGATGCAAGCCTGCCACCATAGCTTCGTACTTTGTCTTATTGTTCGTGACGGGGAAGAGGATCTCGACAGCTTGCTCGATCCTAGTTCCCTGGGGGCTCACCAACACGACTCCTACTCCCATGGAATTCTTGCCTGAAGCTCCGTCCACGAACATCTTTCATGAGACTGGGTTGGAAGAGCCTTCGTCTTCTCCTACCTCGGCCGAGAAGTTGGCCAGAAAGTCCGCTATTGCCTGGCCTTGATTGCCACCCTTGGTGAATAAGAAATGTCGAGCTTGCTGAGCTCTACCGCCTATTTTGCCAACCTTCCTGAATGCTCCGCTCATCCAAGGTACTTCACAGTGGATGATCAGAGACAACCTTGATGGAGTGAGCCTGAAAATATGAGCGGAGCCTACGAGCCGAAATTACCAAGGAGAAAACTAGCTTCTCTGGGATAGGATATCTTGAGTTTGCTTGCCTCAACACTTTACTCACATAGTAGATGAAGAGCTGCTTCTTCCCTTCTTCTCTAACGAGCACAGAGTTGATTGCCTCCGCTCCCATTCCTAGATAGAGGAGGATATCTTCGCCTTCCTGTGAGCCTTGGAGTAGAGGAGCTTGAGTTAGCTGCTGCTTGAGCTTCCAAAAGCCTTCTCACACTCCGCGGTCCACTCAAACTTCTGGTTGCCTCGGAGAGTTCTGAAAAACGAAGAGGATTTCTCTCCTGCCTTAGAGAGGAAGCGGCTAAGACCTACCAGCCTTCCGGTCAGCCTCTAGACTTCTTTTGAATTCTTCGGTGACGCCATCTCCAGAATGACCTTTACTTTGTTGGGGTTAACTCCACCCCCCTCGGAGTGAGGAGGTGACCTAAGAACTCCCCCCTTCCCGTTCCAAAGATGCACTTTACCGGGTTGAGCCGCATCTTATACTTTCGCAAAGTTAAGAAGGTCTCCACCAGATCCTTAGTGTGCTCCACGATGCTCCTGCTCTTGACCAGGAGGTCATCCACGCACACTTCTAGATTCCGCCCTTTTGCTCTTTGAAGACTTGATCCATCATTTTTTGGTAGGTTACGCCGCGTTCTTAAGCACAAAGGACGTCATCTTGTAGCTGTAGCAGTCGTCGTTAGTGATGAAGGAGACGTCGCGGCAGTCAGGGGGATATATTCGGATCAGACGATACCCTAAAAAGCATCAAAGAAACTCATCACAGGAAACCCGACGACTGAATCAACCAGTGCGTCAATTTGAGGCAAGGGGTAGCAATCCTTCTTGCAAGTTTTATTCAACATCGAAAAGTCTATACAAAGTCTCTAGCCCCCTCTGGCTTTCTCAACCATTACAACATTGGAGACCCGACCAGGATACTGGATCTGCGAAACAAAACCTGCCTCCAACAGCTTCTTCACTTCTTCCCAGATCAGTTCGGCTAGCACGACGACGCTTTTCCTCTGCTTTTGACGGATGGGGGCAACTTTGGGATCCAGGTTGAGGCGATGACAGTCAACCTCTACATTGATCCCTGGCATCTCCGCGACGCTCCAAGCGAAAATGTCCACTTTTTTGCGCAGGCATGCGACCATCTCCATCTTCCCTTCCAGCGTCAGAGATCCTCCAATCTTCAACAACCCCGGCTCTCCTCTCTGGGAGATCACCTCCAGCCCTCCAGCTCCGCGGCAGCTCTCAGCCCTTCTTCCTTCTCCAGCCTCTCCGCATCCTCCATCAAACTGATGGTGCTGGCGGCATTCAGATAGCACTCCCTGGCAGCCTTCGGATCGCCTTTGATTCTCACTTGGACATCCCCCCGGTAGTACTTCATGAACTTATGGTACGACGATGAAACTACCTTGAAGTAATTGATGAGGGGTCGCCCGAAGATTGCGTTGTAGCAACTTGGTGCATCGACGATGACGAACCTGCATCGGATCGAAGTACCACCAAGGGTTACAAGAAGATCCGCTCCTCCCTCCACTTCTTTTTTCTCTTCAGAGAAGCCAAAGAGGGGTTCGTCCGCAACTAATATCCTGGACGCTTCCACCTGCAGTCCGACGAAGGTCCTCTTGAAAATGACGTTCACTGAACTCCCGTTGTCTGCCAGGATTCAGTCAACTGTGAAGTCCTCGATGACGGCTTGGATGGCGAGGGCGTCATGAAAGAGGTTCTCATTCCCCAACATGTCCTCTGTGGAGAAACTGATCTCCTCCAACGGCGGCGACGCTTGAGAGGTCGAGGCGACGCTCTTGCGGTAAATTTGATGGAGACTCCCCTTGCAGGAAGCTCCAAGCCCGGCTCCTCCATTGATTACTCCCACCTGCCCACCTCCTGGGCCTTGGACCACTTCCCCGCGACCTCCCAAGTCGACCCGGTCCTCGTTCCTCCTCCTCGGAGCTTGGAACGCTACCGGTCCTGCTGGAACCTCCTGCCTAGGCTGCTCCCTCTCTGCCGCTCCGACTTCCAACCTCCTCCTTGCCTCCCAAAATCTTTGCAGGCATAGTCCCATGCCCCTCTACTCGATGCAGGTCACAGTAAATGAGAATCTCCGCCTCCTGGTTCCTGACCGACTGAACCTTCTTGCGACGCTTATTGCCTTGTCGGGCAATGGCCATCGCTTCTTCCCGAGCTCTTCCTTGCCTCCCCACCTGCTGGTGGCCGTTCTTCCTCTCCTGATTGTGGAACCGGGGCCTTCATGGTGGCCTCCACAAGGGCCGATTCACTCGACATCGGAATCGCCGCGCTTCCTCTCTTCTCCCCGGAGCCGCTACGAGCCTCCTCTCTTCTTGCCTGCGAGGCCTCTCCTCCCTCCTCTACTCTTCCGCCCTCCTGGGCTCTTCGCTTCTTCTCGACTCTTCTCTTTTCCGCTCTCCCTGCTTCTCTGTCATCACTCCGACCCTCACCTCCGAAAGTCCTCCTCTTCCCCTGCTTCCCAGGCCTTCCCCATCCAGCCTTGCCAAGAAGTCTGAATTTTTTTCTTCTCACTGCACGAACGTATTTTCTCTCTAGATCATCTCCTCGAAAGATCTCTGGGGCTTGGACCCAATCTCTAGGCTGAAGAGGCCCTGCTTCAGGCCAAATTCAGAGCCAACATCAGGGTGAAGCCATCCACTTCCTCGACTTCCAGAACCTCTTCCTGGAAACGGTCGATGTAGTGACCGAGGCTCTCGCGCTGCCTTTGCACGATCTTGAAGAGAGCAGTTGCCTCCTTCCTCTTCTTGGACGTCGCGAACTTTGCCATCAGGCCCCGACGCAGATCCTCGAAGTAGTAGATGGAACCTTCATACAACTGGTGAAACCAGTCTCTCGCATTCCCCTTGAAGATAATGGAGAAGAACCTGCACTTGAAAGCATCCATCATGTTGTGGATGGACACTATCTCCTCGAACCATTGAAGATGCCTGACCGGGTCATCTCTGTCAGAGTAGTAGTTTAGGACGGACTCTCTGAAGCCTTCGGGAACTGGGGCCGCTAGGATCTCGTCACCGAAGGGGCTCCTCCTTCCTCGGCGATGGCGAGTTTCATCGTCGCGAGTATCTTCGTCATACTCGCTACCTTGACGAGTATCCCGATATCTCGCCGACTGTTCCGCATCTTGGAACCTGATCCTCTGGCTGCTCGCCGGATGGTGCCGCGACTGCATCGATCGCTCTTCTCATTCCCTAGCTCGCTCCTTCCCTAGTTGCTTAGGTGGCACTTCTTCCTGTGACGGTGTCACGCGACGAGGCGGGGTCACCGTGATATCGGGGCGAGGAGGGAACCCTGCTAGGATGATCCTCTCTATCCTCCTCACGAACTTTTCAAACGCCGCCACTGTCACAAAGTCGCTTCCTCGCGCAGAGTTGCTGACTCCTGCCGAGTTGCCGACTGTCTCCACATGCTTGCCTTCGTTCCCCATCTCGTTTACTCGCGAAACTTTCCTCCTCGGCTGCGATCCACGCTCACCGCATCAATGTGTTGAAGCCGGGAAAATTCCTACTTCAAAAATTCGGATCAAGACAGCCTAAGGTTACCAGTTCAGTGATCTGGCTCGACGGCTAACGGGCTAGGACGCAAAAACAGACAGACAATAAAAAAGGACCCCAGACGCTGCGGCAGGGAGGTCCCACCACGTACCCGGATGCTTAGAAGAAGCTTCCCCTCCACAATCAAAAATGGCTGAACAGGGTATGAGGTAGACTCAGGCTGGCGACCAAGTGAGGGCAACGACTAAGATGGATAGTAGGTAGCTCGCGACCTGTTTCTCTGAAGAAAGGATCCAAAGGCTCAACTCGAAGTCTTAGAAAAGAGGTGTTCGAGATCTTTTGCGAGATTCCGAAGTCCACCTCCTCGTATCCATGCGGTCCTATTTATAGGCAAATCCAAATGGGGGGGGGGGGGGAGGGGGTCTTATTTATAGCCCCACCCCTGGCGACTAAGCGACTTCTTGTGGGAGCTCGCTCGGCTGGGCGAGTAACTAGCCTAGTCACATACCTAGTGAGTTTGCGAGGAGAGCTCTCCATACTCGCGCAGGCCTTCAACGGTCTTGAATGCTGACTCTGACCTCTGCCTTGACTTGCTGACTTTGACTCTTGCTGACCTAGCTCTGGATGAGTCCATACTCGACGAATATGAGTTGTACAATGATGAAAAATTTCTCTTGAAAATTTTTCGGTTTGCTGCAAAGTTGCGTAATGATATTTCTTTTGTGCAACTTGATTCTAATATTTGGGAATAGTTTAAGGATTTCTTATGCCGATGCCCCCATAATGCATTGTCTACTTGGCTTCAAGTTCAATCTTTTTATAACATATTGAACCAAACAACCATGCAAATCTTATATATTGTAAGTTTTTTATTTACACAATATACAAATCCGGTGCTGTGTCGTACCACGATATGATTGTCGATTCTGAATATCTTCATAAGGCTAACAATACCTCCCAATGGCTACCATCACCCCTATTTATAATAATAGAGGGCTAGAGCACCCAACATAAATGATTATGATTGGCCGTTACGCCTGGTGTTTCATTACTACTATGTAAAGTGCAAAAAAATAAAAGGAAAAATACATAAATAGAAAAGCGATGTTCCAGATGCGCTCATGGTCTCGGATCACTGATTCGATCAACACTTTCGGCCGGAGCACATATAGGCATGCCCCATCGAGTGGTGGCCCGATCTCCATTGTTGATCCTGGGACTGATCCCCATCATGTCATTATAAAAAATTAGCCAGGCAAATCTTTTTTAAATCAAGTGAGCAAGTTTTACTTTACAAGTTTCGGTTAAAGTTTTTCCCGCTAAACTCAAATCATTGTCTGACTGACCCTTTGTCCGTTTAGGAAATTTTTCCAAATGGAACAAGATTGATTTCACCTCCAGATCACGACGCTTTCAAGGTTAACAAACACAGGTTTAACCTCTACTGGCATGACAATGACGTTAATCAAAATAGGTTGAATAAGGAGAGAAAAAGAGCTTCTTATGATAGAAAAATCTTATATATTGTAAGATTTTTATTTGCTTCTTTGTTTTCATCATGTCTCTCCCTTTTTATGTATCTCATTCTATAATCAAGATGACCAACTAATATTCAATTTTGCTTGATCTAGATAATCTCTAGAATAATATTAATTATGTAGTTATTTTATCGTTAATTATTCTACAATATTATCTTTGATTTATGTTTGAATTCTATTTTGTTGAATCCATATTTCCAAAATATTATATTCATTTATAATCAGTATGTAAAAGATGAAAATAACTTAGGTACGAGTTCTCTTAATTATAAAAGGTGGTGAGTCACTTTTTAATCAGAAGGCCATCCAAATCCTCTGAATTAGAGTTAAATTTAATAACATGGTTCACAATTTGATAAAACAACTCTTGGGATGTCGATTTAGAAAGACATTTCGATTGTTCAACCCAAGATTAGACAATAGTTATCTCGACGGAGAAATTATCATAATCGAGGAACCTCCACTATCTAGTTTTTTTTAATAAAGTTGTAGAAGAATGTGGAAAAATAAGGAGTAAATTTTATTAAAGCCAAAAATCATCCTTTACAATTTGAGATGTACATATATATATAGGAAGAGGGAAAGTTGAGAAATCCCAATCCTAAGATGCGGAATAAATACAAGACACAGATGGGTCATGATATGAGCCTCATTTACATGACATTTCCAACACTCGCCCACAAGCTGGAACATACAAATCGTAAGCGCCAAGCTTGGATAAGAACTGATGATACAACGGTTGAGGTAGGGCTTTTGTGAGAATATCTGCAACTTGTCCGGTAGCCGAGACATACTCTAATTCCAATTTCTTTGATCGAACCTTTTCTCGAATGAAGTGGCAGTCAAACTCAATGTGTTTGGTTCGCTCATGAAATACAAGATTCTTGGCAATATGAATGGTTTCTTGACTATCACAAAAAAGAGTAGCTGGTGAGGATAACGTGACACTAAAATCTCCAAGGAGACTTTCTAGCCAGTTGAGTTACAACACAACTGCTACCATAGAATGATTCTCAGCTTCAGTTGACGAGCGAGCAACGACGGTTTGCTTTTTGCTACGTCAGGTAATAATGTTTCCTCCAAAATTCGTGCAAAAACCGGTTGTAGATCGTCTATCGTCAAGGGATCCCACATAGTCAGCATCAGAATATGCTATCAGAGATAAAGACACGGCTGGTTTGTACACAAGCCCCTGTCCCAGAGCAGTCTTTAGGTATCCGAGAATACACTCTACAACCTGGAGATGAGAGGTCCGCGGAGTGTGCATAAACCTAATGACAACTCCGACTGCAAACTAGATATCAGACATGACAACCGTAAGATATATCAGCTTTCCAACAAGACGCCGATAATACTCTGGATTCGTAAGTAGAGGATCAGAGTCAGTTTCATAAGCGCAGAGCTTGTGGTTGACATCCATAGGAGTGTCAGCTGGTTTGCATCCTGAATAGCCTGCATCTTGAAGAAGATCAAGACAGTACTTTTATTGCGATAAAACAAGACCATCTGGTCGTCTGACTATCTCAAGGCCAAGAAAATAACGAAGATTTCCCAAGCCTTTAGGCTGAAAGGCAGAGTTCAAGTGTTGTTTGATTTGGTGGATCCCAGTAGAATATTCGCCAGTAATCAGAATATCATCAACATATACTAGAAGAATAACAACGCCAGTTGGTTGATCACGAGTAAACAGAGAGAAGTTGGTCGAGCTTCGTGTAAATCCAACATCTCGAACGACCTTGCTGAACTTCTCAAATCAAGCTCGAGGTGATTGTTTGAGACCATATATAAACTTTCTGAGATGACAAACACGAGACTCCCCGTGGTCTCAAACCCGGGTGGTTGGTGCATGTAATCGAGAAGATCACAATTAAGGAAAGCGTTCTTGATGTTCAGCTGGTGGAGAGGCCAATGACGACGAACAACCTGAGAAATCAGAACCCGAACTGTATTTAACTTGACAATCGGGGAGAATGTCTCATCGTAATCAAGACTGACTTGTTGAGTAAACCCTCGAGCAACAAGCCGAGCTTTTAGGCGATCAATCGTTCCGTCAGGAGCATGTTTGATAGCAAAGACCCACTTACAACCGACGCAATTCTGTTCAGGTGGCAAGGGAACAAGATCCCAAGTCCGATTAGCCCAAAGAGCGGTCATTTCCTCATCCATCGGCACACGCCACCCCGGATGCTGGAGAGCTTCCTGTAAAGAAGTAGGTATAAAAATGGAGGAGAGAGAGCACAAATTTTAGAAGAGGCGGAGAGAGTCGATGTAAGGAGACATAATTTGCCATGAGATCAGCCGTCGAGGGTGATTCTGGATCAACAGGTCGCGAGATCACACCAGTAGAGGGAAGCTGCTGCTGGGCATCCGATTTAGGAGAGCGACGAGTTTATGCACGAAGGAGAGGCGGTTTTGATTGAGCGGGCGTGGTAGTTGGTGTGGGATGAGTTTAGAGTTTAAGGTTTAGAGTGTGAGAAATAGAACTAATAAAGAGTTATCCATGTGACAATGAACAAACTAAACATGATAAACTTTTGAAAATTGAGGTAGAAAATTTGAGGAATCTGTAGCTGAAATGTATGACAGATTCAGTATTATTATAAATGAACTCAAAGGACTGGATAAGGATATATCACTCACTGAGATAAAAGATAAACTACTTATGTGCTTCCCAAGTACATGGAATTCTAGAATCTGGGCTATTGGAGAGTCCAGATTCTACAAAGAGATTATTACTGATGCTTTGTTAGGCAAACCCTAAAGAGGTGGAAGGGAAGACGTGACCGGAACCGCGGGACGAGGTAAAGGAGGAAGAAGAGGATCTGTAAGGATGGTGTGAAACAGTTGGTCTTCTCGAAAGGTGATATCAGCAGAAACAAGCAATTTACCATAAGTAGGAGAAAACAAACATACCCCTTTTGGGTGCGAGAGTAGCCGACAAACATAAATTTGGTAGCACATGGAGCAAATTTGTCAGTGGGTGGACCAAGGTGATGTACATAACATGTACATCCAAACACACGAGGCGTGAGAGAGAACAAAATCTTTGAAGGGAAAAGGAGAGTGAATGGAGCCACGAAATTGAGGATGGACGAGGGCATGAGATTGATGAGATGACAAGCAGTAGAAACGACAAATGTCCAATATAGTGGTGGAACCTGCATTTGAATCATGAGAGATCTGGTGATATCGAGAAGATGCCGATTTTTTTGCTCGATCACGCCGTTCTATTGAGGAGTATAGGCATACGAAGTCTGATGGATAATACCAAATTCTGTGCAGCGATTAGAGAAGGTTCGACTGGTATACTCGCGCGCATTATCGGTACGAATAATTTTGACGCAAGTAGAAAATTGAGTACGAGTCTCCACAAGAAATGCACGAAAAATAAAGGGGAGTTCGACACGATCACAAAGTAAGTATAAGCAGATAACGCGTGAGTAATCATCAATAAATGTCACAAAATAACGATATCCAAAAACACTGAGAATCTTATATGATCCCCAAATATCAGAGTGTACTAAGGAAAAAAGGAGCATGCTCGGAGTACTGAGAGAAGAAAAAGATACACGATGTTGTTTGCCAAAAATACAAGATTCACAAGTAAACTCATGAAGGGAAACACCTGAAAGAGCTTTCTTGATAATCGAGAGAGGAGCATGTCCAAGACGACGATGTCAATCAACAGAAGAGATGGTGGAGAGAACTGTGGGGGAAGAGAAGACTAGGATGTAGAGCTCATTCGACAGCTGCCCTTTACCAATGATCTTCCGCATCTTGCGATCCTGCACAACACAATAGTTGGAAGAAAATGTTACATCGTAGTCAAGGTCTTGAGTGAGACGAATCATAAAGAGATGATTAAAAGGAGAGCCTGGAACATGAAGCACTGAGTGAGGAGTGATGAAGGGAGTAAGGGTGATGTCGGCAGATCCAGAGACGGGAGTGGTGTCCCCATTAGCAACAGTGATGAACTTTGGATGCACAAAGACTAAGTAGAGCGGAGGTTTCAGCAGGGTAATGCGGTGTGTTGCTCCGGATTCCATAATCCATGATGAACTATGGACGTGACAAGAGATCCCTCCATCAACAATAGATACAACAAAGCCTGGGGATTGGACGATCATCCCTTGATATTGCTGAATTTAAGTGCGCAAGACAACAATTTCAGTCTGAATGCTGGTTGGAGATGAATGGGAACACATAGGAGCAGCAACAAGAATATCAACGGAAAACTAGCAAAGAGAAGACACGCGACAAAGAACATCCAGTGACAAGCAGTAATTGCGGCTAAGAACCAAGCGGCCAGAAAGAGTGGTCGGCGATCTGCGGACAACAACTAGCAGAAAACGACTAACAGAACAACAACTAGAAGTAAATAGAAAAGGGAATAGAGCAATCAGTCAGTGCGACTGAGCAACAACAGCAGCAGTAAGGGGCAATCAAAGACCGCCAGGACCTGAGCAGTGGCAACAACATGAGTAGCTGCAAACTGAAGATGCAGAGGGAGCGGCTAGACAACGACAAGTAGTGAAGACGTGAAGAGACGACCTGAGAGAGGATTGCGGCCCGACGATATGAAAAAGAACCTGCGAGGCCTGAAGAGGCAGCGGTCAGAGAAGATTGCAATGGCAAAGAGAGATCCACCGGCGACAAACAGAAGCCGACAACAAACTCGCGGACAAAAGAGCGCGCAGCAAGATGCGGGAAACCGCAACAGACAAAGAGGAGCAGCGAGTACTGAGTAGCACTGAACGACAAGGCCAGACCTTGCGGGAAGAAGTGTTCACAACGGCAAGAGACAGCAGCTCTGCCTCAAGCAGACCAGATGATATAAAGTGGCAGACTAATGCCCGCGGACAGAGCAGACCAACGAACTCCGAGAGCGGCTAACAAGACAGAACAACAAGTCACATAGATAGGAGAACCCAATAAGCAACCTGACCAAAGAGACAAACCACAATTTTAAGAGGGCCACAACAAGAGGGCGCAAGGAGAGGCAAACAACAGTAGGGGAATCGTTGCCCAGGAGCGGCATTGTGAAGACCCTTTTTCCGGGCTTCCCAAAATGATCAACACTGATTTTCAATAGTGTATGGTAGAAAGAAAATGCAGTACAAAAACAAAATAACACAGAACTTTTTATTCCATTATTTATTTACAACAATCTTACAACTGCTTATTCCATGTCTGCTAAGAATTTACAATAGTTTTCTGTACAGAGTAGCTTATGACTTTCAGAACCCTCTTCAATTACTTTGAAGACATTTATCCATACTTGGTCTAATTCTTCAGGTGCGAACCTTCGTCGTGCACTTGGAGTCCCATCTGTTGCCTAAAAAAAATTGGATCCACTGAGGGTTAGTCATAAGAATATAACTATGTGAGAACAATATTTCGTGAAATGGTTATACATGCAAACAAGGGGGATAATACCAATATGTATACAGTACAATAAAATCAATCACTTGATTATTCTCAATAATTACCCCTTAATTTTAGTTACATAAAATGGGAAATGCTCCGGTGATGCAAACTTGAATTGGGTCCCGCCCCCGAAGAGCGTAATTGTAGGCTCACCCCTACCGGTGAATCCATCAGTAGATGCCTCTACATCATCGGATTCGAAACCATCACATTTTCCTATGCAAAGTTTTAGATAAATTTTATCTTGTCGTATAAACAAGAGTTTTGAATAAAACTGATCTCCTCAAAAATATATATAATTCCAGCCAACAACTAATTCAGCCAGCCCACCAATTGCGACAATAATTTCAGCCCATTACAAAGCCCATAAGCATATATACAGCCCACAAAAATTCTGCCCATATCAAAGACAGCAAACTCAATGAAATTAAAAGGCAACCCAGGAAAACCAAACCAACATGAAAAGAAAGAAATCGTAAAATATGTGCCTTTTCATCATCGGGGATATACTTAAAATATTTATACGAAGTTTTATTTTAGGTTTTACTGGCAGACCGTAGCAAGCGGACTATTGTTTAAGCAACACGGGTTGTCCACAGAGGCAAGGCAGATAGCCTGCGCGAGCAATGAGCACAGCCGAGCAAGAGCGTCAATCGATGCTGGCGACCAGAGAAGTCGCGTCGGTAAAACGCAGCGGGCTGAGGGTAATCGAGAAGCCTTACAGCTAGGTGAGAAAAACCTAGCGGCAAGGGAATTGAACTGGGGCCAGCGGTCAGTTAAGAGCAGACCGCGAGCTGTCCATGGGAGAAAGCAGACAGGAAGAGAAGAAGAGACCGCAAAGTGTGCAACGAGAAGAGAAAAGGGCCCCGCGGGTCAGAAAATCAAAAAGGTATAAAAGACGATGGGGTGGGGATGGGGGAAAAAGAAAAGTGGAAGCCACGAGAGAGAGAAGAGACGCGGTTAGAACAAACACAAACCGCTGAACTCTGCAGGTTGAAAGGATCAGGCGAGCGGTCAGGAAAAAAACTGCTACCCGAAAATGGCGAACAACGGGAAGATACAAAAAGAAGAGGGGGCTAGCTCGCCGAGGCTCCAGCGGATAGAAAAGAGGCAACCCGCCAAAGGAGGAAACAAGGAGGGCGCAGTTGGACAAGTTCTAACCGTCCAGAGGGAAGGAGAACAAGCGGGTAGAGAAGAACTAGCCGCCCAGAAGGATCTTTGACTCTGATACCATGTAGAAGAATGTGGAAAAATAAGGAATAAATTTTATTAAAGCCAAAAATCATCCTTTACAACTTGAGATGTACATATATATAGGAAGAGGGAGAGTAGAAAAATCTCAATCCTAAGATGTGGGATAAATACAAGACACACATGGGCCATGATATGGGCCTCATTTACATGATATTTCCTACAAAAGTCAATGACATAATTGTTTTACTACTTTTTAATTTCTAGGGTGATTTTAGATTTAACAATTGCTTCTCTCATATTTTCCTCTGATTTTTTACCTTTTTTATTCCTTCTAATTTCATTTTCACTTAGTTATAATTTTTCAAAGCTTTTATCGACAAAATGATAGTAATTTCTGTGAGTAAAAGTATTTGACGATACCTGCAGAATACAACACTTAATATTTTTATATCATATACTATAAAATGATAGGTACACTTGCCTTATCAAATTATTGATTGGAGAACAATCTCAATATCCGTACCATCAAGTTTTGGACGACTATCAACTGTTAATATAAAAGAAATAAATCCCATAGGCCAAATATGAGTGATAACTAAATGCTTGATTTGTGCTTGTTTGAAATCTGCAATAATATCAGCAGAAAATCATGAATTTAAACATTTAAGTTTCTCTACTTGGTAATTTTGTTTTAAATATTACTTAAATTACTTTTTTCTGGTGTGCTCACTTACCTGTTAATCATTAATGACCAAAATATTTCATTTATAAGATAGCAAATTTTGTTTCTTTTAGTCTGTTAAAATTTTCTGTCTGATACTTATATCTATGTTTGTTTTTAGTTAAGACAGAAAAGGAAAGACTATGGCAAAGTTGGTATGGTGAAATTATGCTATGATCATTGAGGCCTACAGAACTTGAAATACAGTGAACTGATTTATTCCGACATCTCACCTGAAATTATGAATCAGCGGGACGAGAGATTTGTGTGGTAAGATTGTTGTACTTCATTATTGTTAAGAGTATCACGTCCTTGCATTTATGTCATGCTTTCATGCATTAGGAAGTACATGCTTATGTCTGGACATCATTTATCCAAGAAAAATTTGATTCTAGTTGTTTTTTGAATACACCTTGCTCTGTCAATAAATGCGGAAGTTATTGGTATTGTTAGTACTTAGTTCTATCTTTTTTATTTGTATAGTTCGGCCAAACTTGTTGGAGCATTGATGGAAAATTGGCTGAGTTCTAGGTCATAACTTCCAATCAACATAAATGTAATGCTCACTGCAGCAAAGTAACGAGTCTAACGGTCCGTTCGGCCCCCTGGAATTGGAATTGAGAATTGGAATTGGGGAAACAAAATTCCAATTCGAGTGTTCGGATGTTAGGAATTCCCTCGGAATTGGAATTGGTCCAATTTCATGGAATTCAATTTGTACTATAACCAATTTATAGGCCTGCCCGAACGGGCAGGGCTAAAATAATTGCCTGCCCGGGATACAGGAGAATTGAGCAGAGGTGACGAGATTCATGAAAGAAAAAGACAGACTAGCAGATCGCTCGAACGGGCGGTTAGCCCCTGCGGTCCGGACCTCTTGCCAAGCAGTTGCTGCTTGGCGAACTGAGCGGCCTGTGCGGTCTGGTATATCCTGACCAGGACGAACTGAAAGTTGAAACCTGGTTGCGAACTCCCGGGTAAACAAAAAGAGCTTAACCTCATCAAGAATGTTATTTAACCGGTTATCGCTCTGCAAGTGCACAACTGATACCTTAGCAGTCTCATCCAAAACATGTTCAAAAAGTAGTGAAAAGCTGTGTGGGCAAAACTTTGGGATGTATTAGTGTAACATCTTGTTTTCATCCTATGTATCGCTTTCTGAGTGGGCACCGTGTGTGGGGGGTTAACCATCTTGATTTCGAGGAGAATTGCTGGACAATGCCTTTCGAGAAACACGACCATGCGCCCCAACAGTTACAAGTCGTTTTCCATCCTTTGCCTTCTGATTGTGCGTTCCTGCTCGTGCACTCATTTCGTACACGACCGTGCGCCCCTTCTGGGACCATGCACATTGTGAGCTTGGGGTTGGCTATCACTGATCACGCAACAGTTTTGTCACCGATCGCCGACCGGGTTAGCTATCGTCGATCTCTAACCGAGGTATCCTGTGGCTGTGTGAGGGAACCTGGTCTTGGTAGTCGCTGATCGCTAATCGCGGAACGGGGTAGCCTCTAAGGAAATCACCTAAGCTTCAGTTTTCTACTTTGGTTTGCCCATCCGTCTGGGGATAATAAGCACTACTAAAATCTAGCTTAGTTCTTAATTTTCCCCACAAAGTTTTTCAAAAATAGCCCATAAAACGGGTGTCTCTATCCGAGGTAAAAGTGCGGGGAATCCCGTGCAAGCACACGATTTCTCGAAAGAAGAGATTAGTGACATGAGTGACATTTGATGATTTTTCACAAGAGATAAAATGAGCCATCTTTGAAAAACGATCAACCAGGACAAAATCGAATCTACCATTTGTTTGGTTCGGGGCAAGCCTATAACAAAGTCCATAGAAACTTCATCCCATGGCCTCTCGGGAATGGACAATGAGGTGTGTAGTCCGGTATTCTGGGCATACCCTTTAAACAATTGACAGGTTGTGCAAGTTCTAACGAGATTAACAACATCCTCTTTTATTTTAGGCCAATAAAATCGGATGTTAGCAAGATCTATGAGTTTATTTTGCCCAACATGACCTCCTAGTCCTGAGTAGTGTAGCTCACCAAGCAAGTGGTTCAAAGCGGTCCTTCAGAAATACAAAGACGGGTAACCCAAAATAAAATCCTTCACTCAAAACGTATTTCGTGGAGTGATCGGTACCGCTAAATCGACATGAGAACCATATCTCTCCAAAGTAAGGATCAGAGGGGTATAATTCCTTCTGAGAATCGAGGTCAAGGACATGAGGCTGCAATGCAACTAGGACATGAGCCCTACGACTGAGGGCGTCTTCTACTCTATTTGAAACACCAGATTTGAGTTTCAGATGAAAAGTAAATTCCTGAAGAAAGGCTGCCCACTTTGGCATGGCGACGTACTTCCTTTTGTGAGTTCAAGTGTCGAAGTGCATCGTGATCGGTATTAAGGATGAACCCACGCTGAATCAGATAGTGTCTCCAGTGTCGGAGAGCCTGAACGATGACGTAAAACTCAAGGTCGTACGTGGAATTTTGAGTTTTCGCCTTGTTCAATTTCTCACTAAAGAAAGCAATGGGGCGACCCTCTTGACTTAAAACAGCTCCTATGCCTATAATAGAGGCATCACAGTCGACCTCAAAGATTTTCTAAAAATCTGGGAGAGCTAATACAAGTGCACTAGTCAGTCTATCTTTCACAAGAGTGAAAACACGTTCGGCCTCTTCGGTCCAGATAAAGTGGCATTTTTTAGGCAATTCGTCACATGAGCGATAAGGGAACCAAGGTTCCTAATGAACCTACGATAAAAAGATGCTAATCTGTAAAAATCATGGGCCTCAGTGATGGTCTTAGGGCTAGGACACGACTTGACAACATGAACCTTTTCACGATCGACCTTGATTCCTTCGGAGGACACAATATACCCTAAGAATGTCAAACTGTGAGTGATGAATTTGCATTTCTTAAGGTTGACATAGAGTTTGTTCTCCAAAAGGATTTGGAGAACGTGACGAAGGTGATCTAAATGTTCGTCGGGGTTAGTGCTATATATCAAGATGTCATCAAAATAAATAACCACACAAACTCCAATCAAAGGGCGAAGAACTTGGTGCATGAGTTACATAAAGGTACGCGGCCCTTTGAAGGGGCCGAAAGGCATCACAAGCCACTCATAGAGTCCTTCCCTAGTCTTGAAGGCAGTCTTCCATTCTTCCGAGGGTCGGGTTCGGATCTGATGGTAACCGCTCTTGAGATCTATCTTAAAAAACACTTTGGATCCACTGAGCATGTCGAGCATATCATCCAATCGAGGAATCGAAAAACGATACGATAATGATAATTTTATTGATGACTCGATTGTCCACACACATACGCCAAGTCCCATCTTTCTTGGGGACAAGGAGTGCGAGAACGGCGCAGAGACTCATACTCTTCCTAATATGACCTTTTTTGATTAGGTCGGTGATTTGCCGGTGGAGATCCTCATGCTCCTTAGGACTCATTCGATAATGTGGTAAATGAGAGAGGATAACACTAGGCATCGGGTCGATGCAATGTTGTATGTCCCGCATGGGAGGTGAGTGGTCAGGGAGTTCTTCTGTCATAATGCTCAAAAACTCAGCGATAAGGGGGCAGACCCTACTTGGAATCTCTACAGACTTATGCTGGAATCTAAACCAGCCAAGATATAAACAACTTCACTCTCCCTCATCTCCTCCTAGAATTGAGACCTAGAAATCAACATATGGGCTGAAGGAAAGGAAATCGCAACAATAGGAGAAGACGTGCTATCCCCTGGATAGGGTCGCTCTTAAGGATTTAGGAAGGGGACCATTCTTCTGGGGTAGAAGAACGATCGTACCCCCACTACGTTCAAAGATATAAGAGTTCTTGGCTCCGTCATAAATCACACGTCGGTCAAACTGCCATGGTCGTCTTAACAGAGTATGACAAACCTATATGGTAGCGACATGACACCAAATTGAATCTTGGCAGTTACCTCTTATGAATAACTCCACTAGACACTGATGCGTAACAGGTATAGTCTTGGAACTAATTTTTCCACCATTCGCTGAGACACAATTTTTCATGCTGTCGCTATTGATAACGATGGAGCAAAATTGCTCCTGAATGCGTGCGGTCGTGCGGAAGATGTTATGTCTCAACCACTCATCTTCGGTGGGCATTTTGGGGTGAGGAGACTATGCTGGAGGACGCAAACTAAATGTTTAGTGTGCTCTCCTTCGACTTCCACCACGTCCTCGAATACCGGGTCAGCTTGGGAGTCGGTAAGAAAGACTCCATACTCAGGCTCTTGATCTTCCTCGAACTAGATCACTGTTACAAACTGTCTACGGGGGCACTCTGAGGATTTGTGTCCTGGATCCATGCATTTAAAACATCGAAAGGTTCCCGGGTTGGGTCGGGAATCCATAACCTCTTTGCCCTTGGTAAAGGTAGGGGCAAAATATGGGCACTAGTGGACCCTGGAGGCTGACTCTGTCCGAGTGGTTTGGGTATGGCCAAGGGCGAGTTTGTGTTAGGGATGTCTATTAGAAATCCTATGGCCGACAATTTTCTTCTGCAGTGATGCTTCTACACGACCGACCCTACTAGAGATCTCCCCTAGATCTCGAAAATTATGAAGCTCTAGCTGCTCACAAATGGCATAACGTAGACCGTTTAAATAGCGAGACACGGTCATATTGTCCTCTTGGATGTCTAATCTAGATTGAAGGATAAGAAACTCGTTGGTGTAATCGTCCACCGAGAGTTTATCCTGTCGCAGGTTGTCGAACTTGCGATATAGATTTTGGAGATAGTCTTAGGGGACATCGCGTCCTTAATTGGGTTTTAAATTCGACCAGGTAGTGATAGGGGCCAAACCTAGGGTGAAACGTGTACGCTCTAGTTGGACCCACCAGACTAGTCCTGGGCCCTTAAGCCTAAGGGTGGCATACTCGATTTGACGGTTCAAGGGCATCTGTTTCCAAGCCATGATTCGTTCCATACGCTCACATCAATATAGGCATCCCTCGGATTCTATTCGGCCCTCAAAGCCCCCTACATCCAACTTGACGCCCGTATCCCAACGTGGCTGGTTTTGGGCTTCAGGATGTGGCAAGGGTACTTCCACAGTAGGGTTTGGTGGAGGTGCCTGATTTAGTCCTAGGTGTCTAGCGGCTTCGAGATTATTGACGGAAGTTCTTAACCCGTTCATAACTTGTGTAACACCACCAATTTGAACAGTGAGAGTTTCAACTAGTTGCATGTGGTTGCCTATGCGTTGATTTAAGTCATCAATGCTATCCTCGATTTTGTTTGCTCTACTCTCTATTTTTTTATATAGAAATTTTTTTTGGACTTAAAGAGTGTAAAAGAACCACTTTTTTAACAAAAAGCAAAACCTAACTGATTCTTTTGTTTTAAGACAAAATTGTTTTTTTGTTTTTAAATAGAAGGCCTTTTTAAAATTACTTTAAGAAATCAATTTTTTTAGAAAAATGTTTTAATATTTTCGGATTGTCGGATTCACGATGGAAGTGAATTCAACTCCTTTGATACCAAACTGATGTAGACTAATTTTAACCGATGTAGACTAATTTTCTTTTGAAAAAACAAAAACAATTTTAGGCAAGCTATAAAACCCAACTAGCTTTTGAGGCGGTGTTTCGAACCTGTGAGAGTGGGTTCCCCAGTAATTAACCTAGAGCCTATTGAATTCTCTTTAATGTTAACACGAATACAAGGGACAAGCCATCCACAGTTGCTGATTTTTCTTTTGTCCGAGAAAGCAAAAAAATAGGAAAATAACATCAATGGAATGGAGGTGTGCACGTTAAATGAGTTTGATCATTTAAATAAATTACATAAGTTTTTGCCTAGAGAGGATCAGAGTTATACTTGAAAGTTCCAGGGTTGAGTGCGGGTTGCAAGGGTTGGAGACTTGGGTAGGAGGGCTCGACGTTGTTGGCGCAGGATTCAGCAGTGGTGGACTGGACTCACTGTTTCAATAGAGGATTACGACTGTGGCTGTGCTCACAGATTCAGTGGGGGAAAACGACTTGGGGGGGGGGGGGGCGGGGGCTCACAGGCTTGATGGAGGAAAATGATGGTAGCTGGGTTTACAGGCTCAATGAGGGAAAACGATGGTGGATATGTTCATGGGCTTAACGAGGCTCGATTGACTGAGGAGAGAAGGGCAACTGTTCGTGGAGGTCAGAAACGACTCCGACACAGGAGGTGATGTCGGATTGGCCACCTCACACCGGTAAGCCGATTCTCCCGAGCTCCTCTGAAGAAATCGAAGTAGCATCGTGTAGAGGCCGACCGCTCCAACGGACAAGGGCTCTGGCTGTAAGGTATCTCCGTCTGACTGATGGGTCGGTGGAACCTTCAGTGGTGCAATGTGATCCTCATGGGGTGACTCCGCAAGTGGCAATAAAGAGGGACTGGTGGGGTCAATAGGAGGTGAAGGCTCAGGTAAGGGGCTATAGGAGGCGAGGGATCAGGTAGAGGTGTGGAGAAAGGGTCCACATACACACGCTCCTCGTAGTAAGGAGTCAGATCCCCTACGTTGAATACTCGGCTGATGCCCATACCATGTGGGATGTCAGTCTCATATGCGTTCGTACCAATTAGCCGTACCATTGTATAAAGGCTCATTCTGCGAGTTCTTAATTTCTTTGTTGGTCCTTGCGGGACCCTCACAGATCGAATGCGAATCAACACCTATTCTCCAATCTCAAAGATTTGTTCTCGCCTGTGCTGGTCTGCTCGATCCTTATAATAATCATTACGAGATGCAATTTTTGTCCGGACCGACTCATTCAACTCATGCACATGTTGGATAAAAGATTTTACAAACTCCTGCGAATGATGCAAATCATACGATGGACTTAAATCAGGCAACATAGGGGGGTCGGGGCCGTCAGACATTAAATGAGAATGACAATGCAAGCTATGGAGCAGATGCAAATAATTGACGACTGACAAAATGCATACGTTATATAACAGTGAAAGCCTTTAAGGATTGATGGTTTATCTAGAGGCTCTTTGGGTGAGGTGTAGAAAAATTTATTTAGTGTACGGAGACCACCCAACTGCTTAACTGAGACACTAACAGTAAGTTGTGGAATTAGGATATGCCAAATATCTCCCGAGGGATGCAGATCACTGGAAGGCTCACTGGGTGGTTGATAGAACAATTTAGGGCAAATAATGTCATCACCCAAAGGAACGTCGTAGATGGTGACAAAATAGTGCGATGCACAGGTGTGATTGGTATCTTTCAAATGATAAAGCCTGTCAGGTGGCTCACTGAGGGGTGTATGCCAAAAGTCATCGCGTATGTGATAGTCACTTGTACGGAGACACGACCCATCACTAAAGTGCATGAGGGGAAGCTCGTCAAATGAGCCTCTCAGGGACTTAATTTCGGAGAGGTCAACAATGATATGATGGCCCTCCAAGAAGAAAACAATAATAATGGTAATGTCCATGGGAACAAGTAGGTCACCCAAAACAAAGTCAATGATATCCTCATGACCCTTACCCCTCACAAGGGAGTGGTGATCCATCTAGAGATTTTTCAGGGGATTCATCAAAGCATCCATCAATATGGTTATGATCCACTAGATGAATATCGTCGAAAGGGGTGGTGTCCCTAAAATGGTTGAGGAAACCACTAAGAGATCGACACTAGACTCTCGGCTCGCGGTCGTGATGCGACTCAAAACATTGCTAAAGGAAGAGCCCCTACTCATGTATGGGTCAATCAGTATAATGTCGAAAATCGGGTCCTTCTCCAAAGGGGACACTAGATCTAAGTGCGGTGCGAAGGATGAATATACCATCGCAACGTCACTGGGTCGCTCGTCCTCACTCACGCGACCACACTCACCAGTCATACTAGTATCACTCTCCACTTGTATCATAAGGTTATTATCAAATTCCACCTCAAGATCATATGGGCACTAAGTCTCATCAAAATGAGAAGTATCAAAATCAGGTGTCGGGTTTCTCATGTCGGTGAGAGCACTACTCGACACATCAGTGACTTGACCTAAACCCTTAAACTTTTTTCATGGATTCTTATTAAGGAATTCGCTATGTGAGCTAAATCAGCATCCAAATGATCAAATTGGTTAAGAACTAATCGTTGAAATTCGGCCTCTGGTATCTCTGTTTGTGGAATACTACGAGGGTACATGTGCTGTGATATCGGTGATGGTGATCTTTATATGGCTCATGATGGTCATCTAGATGGTCATCCCTAACATGATCAGTTCGTGCTTGTGGGTGGACGTGAGCTCTACGAACGTGCAGTGGTGGTTGCGCATATACAGACTCAGGTTCCTCAACTAGAGGAGGTGTGTAGAGATGATGACCTGAACGATATTCAACTCTATTATCATAAAGTTGCAGAGAGGTGTAATGATGATAACGTGAGGACCTCTCGTCGTGGTGTTCGTCTCTAGCACAATGAAATTGCATAGAGGGGTCGTTACGATTTCTAGGAGTGGTGTGCGATGAGCGATAATAATCATCATGATACCACAAAGGTTTCTCTAAAGGGGGTTTATGAGGTCGGATATAGGTAGACTCGGGATCTCCAAATAGAGGAGACAAACAACGACGATAATTAGAGATAAATGCGGACCCCACCTTTATAAATGCGGCCCAAACGTTGGCCTCTGATACCAATTTAATGCTAGGTAGGGATGACTCGGGGTGGACCCTCTAAATGCAAGCCTATATGCGATGAAGTATGGACAATGCAAGAGAAGGTCCGCACTAACAGTTGCAACAATAATTAATTATTATAAAAAATAACAGATGCACATACAGTCACACATGTTAATTAAGGGAAAACAAGTAATAATATTTCAAGCGACTGAGGCGCAATTACTAATAAGCACACAAAAAATAAGTCCTGCAAATCACACAATGAAAGTATCAATTACAGATAAAACAGATATCCACTACAGGTTGAGCGCCAAAATAAACAACAACAAAGAGTAAGACAACAAACCACAACTCGCGCGTGTAGGCGGCGCAAACACGGTTGTTGGCGGACATCCAAGGTTGTAGCAAGTGAGGGAGGTGTCAGGAATAGGGTTCTGGACTGGTGGTGACTTATGGAAAACTGTGTGGTGGCTGTTAGGAGGGGTTTAGAGGCTGTAGGGGTTCATGATTGGGGAGTTGTGGGGCTGTCGGCAGGAGAAAAGCCTTATGGTGTTGGTGGTAGAGGGGAATGACTTTGGAAATGTGGTGCTGGGTTGGAAAGGGGCAGATGGGTTGGAGGGAGACGGGTTGGACTCGCTGAAGTGGATCCACGACAGAGGGGAGACGAGATAGGTAGAGGGGTCGGGATGAAGGCCTGCTGGTTGTCGTAGAAGGGGGGGGGGAGCGGTCGAGGCATCTGGCGGTGGAGGGTTGACCAGAGGAGTGGAGGAAGGCTTCAGGCGGTGGATGAGGAGGATTAGGGAAGGGGGCGGCTTTCCTGAAATCGCACCAGGTTGGGCTTTTGGAGGTGGAGGGTTGGCTGACGACAAAGGGAAGAGTGAGGGGCTTGGGTTTTCAGGCGGAGGAGAGTTGATCGGAGAGGAAGAGGGAGGCGGAGAAGGGCTTGCCTAGAGTCGCACCAGAGGACTCTTCCCGGCGTCGCACCGGAAGGAGGAGAAGACCGAGCGGTTTTAGCAATCGTTCAAAACCTTCGATATTTGTGAACCACCAGTTACCATTTTTTATAACCCTAAAATAAAAAACCGCTGCATCATAACTGAAAAGTCAAATAAAATCAATCGAATCAGACAACTCAAACCCTCTAGACCGACCAGGCGTTAAAATACAATTCAAAATATAAAATGTAATATATGAACTCGACTCAGTTCGACCATCCGGACGCAACCACTGACTCGGATCGCCCGTATAGGCAGCGGATCACCGCCTCCCGTGGGAATACACCTGTGTCGGGCATGGCGCGCCATCACTATCTCTCCTTAGATAGGCTTTAGGCCGCCCCTAGACCTAATCCATAGATCTAATCGCCTAACTCACAAGGCGAATTCCTCCTTAAGTCACTCACGGACCTAGTTGCCAACACATGGGTGAATTTTTGCCTTTGTCTCTCTCTGCCCTAATCGCCTACACATGGACGAATTTCCCCACCGTACAAAAAGAGTAACCTAAGTAAAAAAAATACAAGATTGGTGAAATGAAATTTCTGTGAATAAGACACCCTATGAGAGACCTGAAGGCGAGGGCGAAGACACGAGAGAGATCGTCGTTGTCGTTTGTGTTCGTGCTTCGTGTAGATTGCTTGAGCGTTGAAGAACTCCTTCAGGATCTCCATTTGATGATAAAGAGTGTTGTTGGGATTGACTCTGGACGTCTGGGTCGAGGCTCCATAAAGGTGTGTTCGGATTTTTAGTTTACCCATGTAAATATGGTGTGTGAGAGGTTCTAATTTTTAGTATACTCATGTACATTCAATTTTTTTATTTGCAGGGTTTTATATAGTTTAATAATAGACTTTCATTATAGTTTGCTCATTTGATATAATTGAAAAGATTGTTCACTTTGGATACTGTTTTACTAAGTCTTGGATATAATTTTTTTTGCACTTCAAAAATGTTTATACAGTTATGGATTAAAACAAAGGGAAGTGTTGAAATTTACTGCTATCATACACTCAATTCTACCTACCTCAACTGGGGTATATTTGTTGTTCCCTACTTTATTCTCTTTTGTTTGTCATTGTTTGCAATGCAAAATTTGTTTAAAATTCTCCTCTCTATTAAATGATTTTGGATGCAAGTGTGATGCCAATAACATAGTTTTCAACGTAGCGTGTTTTGACTATTCTGAGTTTCTACCTTACGTTTTCCTACTAAGGCTTCGTTTGGCACGACTTATTTGCTCCGGTGAGTTTGTTTGAAAACGCCATTATCATAGAATGTATGTTTGGCAAAACAAAGGTTATGACCGCTACCAAGAAAATGAACTAGTTTTGAGCATAAAATGCATGCTTTTTTTTAGGTGAGGTCGGGCATTCACGAACGGCGGTTCACGACCACCGCGTTCATGACGGCCACCACTGCGCCAAACGAAGCCTCAGACACTTATAAAACTTGCAATTTTCCTCCATGTGCAGGTTTCAGGACTTCAGCTCTCACAGGAGAGATTTTACAGGGAGAATATTTTTAAACGAAAAAGAAAAAAGATTTAGTTGGATAGGGAAGTTCATGCAAAGATTGTTTCAGTTTATACATGAAGCAGCTATAAGTATTTTTTATAACAAGTCTATGAAAGATTGGAATCTAGAAGAACCAGAGTCCAGAAAAATAGTACTTGATCCTCAAGGACCGTTTCTTCAAAGATGGAACAAGATATTTGTCCTTTCCTGTGTGGTTGCGGTTTCTGTGGATCCCCTTTTCTTCTACATTCCAGTCGTCGATGGTAATAATAATTGCCTTGATCTGGATAAAAAATTAGAAATCACCGCAAGTGTTCTGCGCTCTTTTACAGATATCTTTTATGTTCTCCATATTATTTTCCAATTTAGAACTGGTTTCATTGCTCCTTCATCTCGAGTCTTTGGAAGGGGTGTTTTGGTTGAAGATTCCTCAGCAATAGCAAGAAGATATTTGTCGTCAAGCTTTCTTATTGATATCCTCGCTGTCCTTCCTCTTCCACAGGTATCAAGCCCTTTATGTTTTGCTTGTGTTATCATGTGACTCATCTTGTGTCAAAAGTTTTATTGATGTAACATTATAATCACATTTCCTGCCAAGATAATTATTTCATCACATTGTGTAAAAGTTTCATTTTTGGAGTTTATTTTTTGTGCATTTTTCTTCTTTTGCAGGCATTAAATGTTATTTTTGCTAGTATGTATAAAATGTTGCCTTTTGTTGTCTAAATATGCACCCCCCAATCCATACACACTCAACCCACGCACCCACACACCCACACACCCACACACCCACACACGCTGGCACCCACAGACATATGCACCCACATACGTATGCACCCACATACACATGCTCTCCCATACACATGCACGCACGCACACGCGCCCGCACACGCGCCCGCACACAATGTATATAGGTGATGAGCAAAAAGTTGTATTTCTTCTTTCTATTTCATTTTATTAATTTCATTAAGTCTTCTGAGTTTCTGCCTTACCTTGTACATAACAATTATGCTTGTTAAAGTGTAAATATCAATACTTGGACCTATTGATTTGCGTAATAAAAACGATAGAATGCTATTTTACCTATAAAATTGTAACTTGTTGCCTAGATCTACATTCACTTCAAGCAGCAACTCTTAATAATCACTTTGACAAGACTCCAGTACCTAGCACGAGGAAAAATAATATTTTCATAATACCCAAGTCCTATTTTGTTCGTCATTAACATTATTAGGAGAGAAAATGCGGAACAATATAGAATCTGTAGCACAATAAGTTGCATGAATAGTTTTTGTAGAAAGTAATAGGAAAATAAGAAGTGCAATATTATTCTTCCACAAAGGGGCTTTATATAGAACTACAACATGACTCACAACACCGATAGGCGGTGTGAGACTAAACATATAACACTAAAATATTAATATCTCTAACACTCCCCCTCAAGCTGAAGGGGAAGCCTACAGCTTGGACACAACATAAAATAGAGGGTAAAAGAAGGAAGGCAGCGTGGGACAAAGCAACAGCCACCGAGGCCCAACCGCGTGTCACCGGATACTTCAACCGTGCAAGAGCCACACGACGTTGGTCCGCAAACCGACCATGACAACGCTGGATACACTCGGAGCAGAAACAAGGTCAACCACGCAAGACCAAACCAACCCTACCAAATCCAGAGAAAACGACGAGGAGACACAAACAACATATGAAATCAACCTAGGGGCCATGTGTGACTAAGGCAGGAGTCGGGAAAGAAGTATCCGAGTCGCCATGATCACAAACACTCCCCTCACGTGGATCATGTGCAAGAAGACATAGGTTATACCTAGGGGCCGGGTGTGACTAAGGCAGGAGTCGGGAAAGAAGCATCCGAGTCGCCGATATCACAAACACTCCCCCTCACGTGGAATACGTGCATGAAGGTATAGACTACGCCTAGAGGCCGTGACGTACACTCCCCCTCACGTAGATCACGTGCAAGAAGGCGGAAATCATAGAGACGCAATACAACAACCAAACAACAACTTGTAAATAAAAAAAAAACAACAACATCAAATATCTAAGGGGCCGGAGAAGATGAGCAGCAGCCGCAGACGGAGAAGACGCAGCTGCAGCAGCAGCGGGCCGGATAAGCAGCGACAGACGGAGAAGAAGCGGCTGCAACAGCAGCTGGCCGGAGAAGCAGCGACAGACGGAGAGAGAAGTGCCGCCGTTGAAGGAGAGCAGCGGCAGAGCCGCAGCGGCACGGAGAGGAAGCAGCGCCTGGCAGCTGGAGAAGAAGCGCTGCAGCTGCAGGAGGTCGGAGAAGAAGCAGCGGCAGAGCCGCAGGCTGGAGAAGGGGTAGCCGGAGAAGAAGAAATGGAGAAGAAGAAATAGTCAGAGAGGGAAGTAGCAGCGGAGCAACACCGGGAGAAGGAGAGCCGGCGGGAGAAGTGCGCGCAGACGAGCAGAGCCGAAGCCATTGGGAGAAGCAGAGATTGAGGCATGACAGTAGCGGCGGAAGCAGCCGATGTCGACGTCGGGAGAAGCATCCATCGGGAGGAAGAGGAAACGGAGAAGCCGTTGGAAGACGAAGAGTTGGTGGGATATCAAGATGTACAACCCATTCACCAGCTGCCCCTGACTCAATGGTACTCCGGGTGCGGCGATGCAGCCTGCATAAGAAAAGAAGATGGTGAAAATGTAATACAACAGTCAAGGTCGTGTGTGAGACGACTAACTGATAATAAATTGAAGGGAGATCCCGGTGAAGAACCGAGGAAAGAGAAAGGGTTGGCGTAAGCTGAAGATCAGCGGAGCCAAAGACGGGGAGGGTGTCACCGTTGGCCACAGTGATGCAAGCAGGATGAGGCGTTTGAAGATATGCTTGGGGCTTTTGGGAGGAGATATTATGAGTAGCGCCGGAATCAACGATCCAACAAGGGTGATGAGAGAGGTAGGTGATACCCTCCGTAGAGAAGGACACAACAGAGGTGACAGCTGAAGCAGCAGGCGCCATGCGGTGACAGAGACGAGGCCGGGCGGCTAGCAGAGAGGAGGCCGGCGACTAGCAGAAGGGAGGCCGGCGGCGAGCAGGAACAGACCGCGGCGGACTGGAGGCGGTCGAGGGAGTAGGGCAGACCGCAGCGGGCAGGGACAGCCCACGCAAACAGAGAGGCCGCAGCGGGAAAAGAGAGGCCACACGGACAGAGACAGGCCGCAGCGAGCAGAGAAGGAGGCCGCGACGAGTAGGGAGGCCGCGGCGGACAGAAAAGAGGCCGCAGGCAAGACAGGCCGCGAACAAGCAAAGAGCGCAGTCGCGGACTGACGAGAGGCCGCGACTAGGAGAGAGGCCGCAGCGGACGGGTAAGAAGGTGGTCCCACGGAGAGAGAAAAGGCTATAAAAGTAAAGGGGTGGGGGGCAGGAAGAAGAAGCCACGCAGCAAGAGAGAAGAGGAGCGCGCAACGGACAAGAGGGGAGTCCGCAGCGGACAGGAGCAGTCCGCAAGAGATTGCGGATAGGGAGTCCGCGAGCAAAGAGGCTCGAGCGGACAGAAGCAGAGCGGGCTAGAGTGGAGCAGTCCGCGAGCAAAGAGGCTCAAGCGGACACAAGCAGAGCGTGCAGCGGACAGGAAGGAACGCCCGCAGCGGATAGAAGAGGTGAGCTCCGAGTGAAGCTCAAGAGGGGAGTCCGCAGCGGACAGGAGCAGTCCGCAAGATTGCGGATAGGGAGTCCGCGAGCAAAGAGGCTCGAGCGGACACAAGCAGAGCGTGCAGCGGATAGGAAGGAACGCCCGCAGCGGATAGAAGAGGTGGGCCCCACGAGTCAGAGCACAAGATGACTATAAGAAGCCTGAGGAGGGTGGAACCACGGGGAGAGAGTGAAGAGAGGCGGAAGCAGAGGGGCAGTCCGCAGGAGACCGGAGCGGACAGAAAGGCAGTCCGCAAGAGAGCCGAGCGGACAGAAAAAAAGGCAGTCCGCAGTGAAGGCGGACAAAAAGGCAGTCCGCAGAGAAGCGGATGCAGAGGGGCAGTCCGCAGGAGACCGGAGCAGACAGAGAGACAGTTCGCAGGGAAAGCCGCAGTTAGAGGGAACCTGGCTCTGATACCATGTAGAAAGTAATAGAAAATAAGAAGTGCAATATTATTCTTCCACAAAGGGGCTTTATATAGGAACTACAACATGACTCACAACACCGATAGGCGGTGGGACTAAACATAATAACACTAAAATATTAATATCTCTAACATTTTCATAACCCTTGATTGTTCTATTATAACTTCTAGCTCTAGGATATTCAACATTGGAGTTCAATTATTCTCTCTTCTTTCAAATCAATTTTATACTTTATAATGTGCATTTGCGAACTTAAACTTCACATCTTGTTCCTCAACCAAATGAAATAATTGTTGTATCACGACACTTGACTGCAATCTCGCACTTTTTGACATTGCATTACTTGAAGATTAGATATTCCATATTTTCACTGCACTCAAACTTGATGCAGCCTGCATATTTGTTACTTAATTCGGTAATCCTTAAATATATTTGGTGCCTTTTGAAATATGAATCAGTGATGTTGATCAATTATATTTGTTTAGGGTTTTTTGTGCTACATAGATGGTGAGTGCAGAGTAGAACATAGGTTGTCGTAATGTGAGAGATTGAAGATGGAACTAAAAATGAAGTGCTATAGGATTTCAATGTAGATGACGAAAGCTATGGCAAGGAGGGGACAGAAGGGTGAGGATTGGTGCTGTACCGCAATAGAAACTTTTGCGAGGATCATAAACAAATGCAGTTCCGTCACAAAAAAGTGGATGTATGTGCATGGGAATGATCAAATATATATGGCAAGATTGGTGGACAGTGTGCGATATATCAAACTTGAATTATAGTTGAAATCCTTTTAGGTGGGTCACACTTTGGCTTGCACACAAGGGGCAGCTTATCACCCCTGTTAGCGAAGAAGAAAGTTTAAGTTGAGAGAAATAACTCGTGGTTTGACAAAAGGAAGGGGAACAACTATGGTATTTGGAGGTGGTATGCGGTGTCGAGGGACAAGCAACACAATGTCCATTGCGTCTAGTGGAGAAGGCGAAGTGGTCACTATCTATATTGAATTGGAAGAAGATGTAGGGGCTCACTGAGAGGGGAATGACTTGATTATGGGATATAGGAGGGCTCAAATCGACAATTTGTCAAAATGTTGAGGAGCAAGTCAGAAGGGATGTGGGATTAAAGATATCAAAGCAACAATGTACGGTGAAGGCGGAGGATGCAAGACAAGTTTTTGAGATGGGTGGAGCTACTAGCTAGGTTGAGTTCTTGTAAAGAAGCTCACTAAGTCTAGCATTGATGTGTTGGATATTTTTAATGCCTTTGGAATACTATTCAATCTCACTCATTGAATCTAAGAATATAACTTTTACCTCTATAATAAATATATTGTAGCTGGCATAACTAATTGATTTTGTTTAAAGCTGTTAGAGAATACTAGGAAAACTGATGTATTGGCCCATTAATATGGCTCATGTAGGATTTAGTGTGTAGTCCCACATTGTTTGTATACCTGAGTCTTCCTCTCCTCTCTCTTATATATTTGTACTCTTACTTGTATTTTTGTATTCAAGAAGTATATACAAAGTTTAAACCACTTTTCTACATGATATCAGAGGAAACGGTCCGACCTGTTTTTTTCTAACCGCCCAGTCTTCAGGTTAACCGGGCGGCCTGTGTTTCTGCTGGACCGCATTGCCTCCGCGATTTCCTCCTTTCTAACCACCTCGTTCTTCTCTCCCGTGGATCCACCTCTTTTCTCTTCTAACGCTCCTTTTACAGCCTTCCTCTCTCTGGCAAGTGAACCCCACTCCCGTGCGGTTAGTTTCTCTTAACCGCTACGGGCTGCTTTCTACTCTCCGAGGCTTCCCTTCTTCCCGCGGTTAATTCTCTCCTCCTGACCACTTGTTCTAGTCGCGGCGGCCTACTCCTATCCGCTGCTACCTTCTCTCTCTTCTTGTCGTGCCGACTTCTTGTCGCACGACATCTCCTCGGTCTGTGGTAGTCTTTCCCGCCGCGGTCTCGTTTCTTACTGCGCGGTCTCCTTGTCGCACAAACCTCTTGTCGCAAGGAGTCTTATCGCTCTTGTCGCAAGGAGTCTTTCTTGCTGCGACCTCTTTTCTTGCCGCGCGGTCTCCTTGTTGCGCAAGACTTCTTCTGCGGGGTTTTCTTGTCGACTGGACTGCCTTGCCGCTCTTCTCTTGTCGACTGCCTTGCCGCTTCGTGCCTCTCCGCTCGACTTGGCTGTTCGCGCGGACTGTCCGCGACTTCTCATTTTCTTTGCTGATCTTGTTGCGGTCTGCTTCTAACCGCTTGGTCTAGTGCCTATTCGCCGGCCTCTGCTTCTGGTCGCTGCCCGCCCAGAATTCTTGCCGCCATACCTCTAACCGCCGTGGGCTTCTTCTACCCGCTGCGAACTCATGACGTTCGAAAATTCTAATGGCTCCTCTGTTCTACCTGATCGTGTTGCGGCTCCAGTGCCCGAGCTTCGCGATGAACTCCGAATTACTACTATCTCTCTCAGTGGGAAGAGAAATTTTGTGGAATGGGTACACTCGGTTCGTCGTGTCCTGCAGACGAAAGACCTTCTTCATCACCTGACTCGGGTCACGCCGACCGCTCCCACCGATGAGTGGCTTTGAGATGATGGTCGGGTCCAATCTTGGCTACTGAACTCCATGGACACCGAGCCGTATCGAATGACTATGTATCATGACACGACAAAGGCCATGCGGGAGGAGGTCCATTCTTTTTACTCTGGACAGAATAGTTTGCAACACTTATTCGACATTATCTCGGATTTTCAGAACCTTGCTCCCGGGGTTCTTGGTGATATGATCTCCTTTGTTGCTAAAGCCAAGACCCTGGTCGAGGTCTGGATCCAGCTTCAGCCTCCCACTACAGATCTGACCACTCAACGGGCCCAAAAAGATGATGATGTCTCAGGTTCCCTCTTACCTGCATAGTGTTCGAGCCTTGATTCTTTCATCTACTACCACCCCATCCTTGTCTGATGTGTGCTCTATGCTTCTGCAGGTCACCCCGCTCCAGGATGCTCCTGTTATTCACTCCCGAGCTCTTCTACAACACTCTACACCTGCTCCGCCTTCTCGGGGGTCCTCAGCCCGTGGGGGACGCAACACGTCTCGGGGACGTGGCCGGTCTGGCAAATCTTAGTTTAAGTGCACCTATTGCGGACGAGATGACCATCTTGAGGCCACCTGCTATCGCAAACATGGCCTGCCTCCACATCTTGCTGCTCCTACTATGGCTGATCCTCATACTACTCCTGCCCCAGACTTTGCTGCCTCTGCTCGGGCAGACATTGATGCTTTACGCACTCAGCTCCAACACCTGCAAGGGGTGATCTCTCGCTCGTTTGGCTCCGTCGCATCTATTTCAAATTAATGTATATCTTGTCTCTTATAGAGCTCTCACTGGATTGTGGATTCGGGTGCTACACATCATATTACTTCGCATCGTCCTCCGCAATATTCGGTGACTGCTCATCCCAAGTTCATCACTGTGGCAAATGGTGATACCACCCCTGTTTTTGGTGCTGCTGATATACCCCTCACACCCACTCTCTTTGACTTCTGCTCTTCATGTTCTCGGTTCCCCATTTAACTTGCTCTCCGTTAACCGCCTCACACAAGACTTTAATTGTTGTGTTACTTTCTCACCTTTTACCTTTGTTGTGCAGGATCGACAAACACAGAATATCATTGGTAAGGGACAGCTGTCAAATGAGCTCTATCTCCTCGATGTCCCTCTTTCTGCTTTCTCTGTTGTCTCTACTACCGATTGACATCGTCTTCTTGGGCATCCTCCTCCTCCAGATTCTCAAGAAGGCTCTTCCGGATGTCTCCCTACATGAGTTTTCTTGTGAGTCTTGTATCTTTGACAAACAACATCGTGTTTCTTTTCCTCCTACTTGTACTTGGAGTGACTCCATTATCATTAATGCATTCTGATATCTGGGGACCTTATAAACCCCCTAGTATGTTTGACTATCGTTATTTTTTCACTTTTATTGATGATTATTTATGCTTAACCTGATTATACTTACTTCGGGATCGTGTTGAACTAACCACTACATTTCGCGCCTTCTTTTGCAAAATACGTACACAGTTTCCCTCTCCTCTAAAAGTCATTCGCACGGATAATGCCAGAGAATACACTAGCCGGACATTTGCGAACTTATGCAACGAATTCAGTATTATACATCAAACCTCGTGTGCATATACGCCTCAACAGAATGGTGTGACAGAGCGAAAGAATCGCCATCTTCTAGATGTTTACTCGGTCCCTCATGCTTCAAATGCAGGTTCTTACTCGTTTTTGGAACTTTGCTTTCTCTGCGACATGTCACCTTATCAATTGCATGCTCTCCTCTGTGCTCGACTATGCCACTCCGTTTAGTATTCTCTTTCTGTCCCAATCCCCGTTTACCCTCACGCCTCGTGTATTTAGTTGTACATGCTATGTTCAAAATCTCGGTCCGATCACAAATAAGTTTGCTCCGTGGGCCAGCAAATGTATGTTTCTCGGGTACTCTCGGACCCAGAAAGGCTATGTGTGTTATTCCCCGACTACTGACAAAGTTGTTGTCTCTGCCGATGTCACTTTTCGGGAGGCTTAACCATTCTACGACTCATGCTCTGCCACCGCTCCTCTCTCCTCTTCCATTCTTCATCCGACTGTTCCCGTCACGTCTTCTCTACCACCTCTTCTGCCACCTGTTCCACCTCTACCACCCAAACCACCTCTTCTTCGCGTCTACACTTATCGTACCCAGGTCTCTGGAGCTCTACAACAGCCTTCCTTCACCAATGCTATCCCGCAGACTGACGATTCAGCATCAGCATCTACTGCTCACCCCATGGGCAATTATGTTTCTCTGCATCGCCTTTCTCCACCTCTACACAAGTTTTTTCTTTCTCTCTCTCTCCATTTCTATTCCTAACTCAGTGCAGGAGGCTCTTCTACATCCATGGTGGCGCGCGGTCATGGACGAGGAAATGTCTGTTCTTTGGTCTAACCAGACTTGGGATCTGGTTCCTCTTCCTCCCGGACATTCGCGTGTTAGTTGCAAGTGAGTGTTTGCTATAAAACATGCTCCGGATGGGACAGTCGACCGGCTAAAGACACGACTTGTGGCTCAGGGATTTACTCAACAACAAGGACTTGATTATGATGAAACCTTTTCTCCCGTTGCCAAGTTGAACTCTATTCGGGTACTGATCTCCTTGGCCGTGCATCGTCACTGGCCTCTCCATCAGCTGAATATTAAAAATGTCTTTTTGAATGACGATCTTCAAAAAACGGTCTACATGCATCAGCCTCCAGGGTTTGAGACAACGGGTGAGTCTCGTGTATGTCATCTTCGGAAATCTATTTATGGTCTCAAACAATCTCCCCGGGCTTGATTTGAAAAATTTAGTAAGGCCGTTCGCGACGTTGGATTCAAGCGGAGCTCGACTGATTTCTCTCTCTTCCCTCGTCATCAATCAACCGAGACTGTCATTCTCCTGGTTTATGTGGATGATATCTTGATTACTGGTGATGACACCACAGAGATATAGAAAATCAAGCAACACTTGAACTCTGTTTTTCAAACAAAAGATCTGGGGGCTCTCAGGTACTTTCTTGGACTTGAGGTTTCAAGACGGTCTGATGGTCTTGTTATGTCACAACAAAAATATTGCCTTGATCTGTTTTTCAAACAAAAGATCTGGGGGCTCTCAGGTACTTTCTTGGACTTGAGGTTTCAAGACGGTCTGATGGTCTTGTTATGTCACAACAAAAATATTGCCTTGATCTCCTCCACGATGCTGACTACTCTTGGTGTAAACCTGTGGAAACTCCGATGGATGCCAACCACAAGTTATGTGCTCATGGGTCTGACTCTGATTCCCTGCTTACGAATCCTGAGTATTATCGACGTCTTGTGAGAAAACTGATATACCTAACAGTTACAAGACCTGATATTTTGTTTGCTGTTGGAGTGTTCAGCTGATTTATGCATGCTCCTCGGTCTTCTTATCTCCAGGCAGTAGAACGCATCCTCAGATATTTGAAGACAACTCCTAGACAAGGATTGGTATATAAGCCATCCTTCTCTCTATCTCTTGTTGCATACTCAGATGCAGACTACGCGGGCTCCCTGGATGATCGACGTTCCACTACAGGTTTCTGCACCTACTTTATGGGGAATCTTGCCACTTGGCGTAACAAGAAGCAGTCTGTGGTTGTTCGCTCTTCTGCTGAAGCTGAGTATCGTGCAATGGTAGCCGTTGTATCTGAACTCACCTGACTTGAGGGTCTACTTGGTGATTTAGATGCCACTTTATCCTCACCTGCAATTTTGTTTTGCGATAGTCAGGTTGCAATTCACATTGTGAAGAATTCTATGTTTCATAAGCTGACCAAGCACATTGAAGTTGACTGTCATTTCGTTCGTGAAAAGGTTCAATTAAAGAAGTTAGAGCTGGAGCATGTTCCTGCGTCAAGACAAGTTGCCGACATTCTCACCAAGGCACTACCACGACAAATGTACCATCAGTTCTTATCGAAGCTTGGTGCCTATGACTTGTACGCTCCATCTTGCGGGGGAGTGTTAATGAATAATAGGAAAAATGATGTATTGACCCATTAATATGGCCCATGTAGGATTTAGTGTTAGTCCCACATTGTTTTGTATAGCTGAGCCTTCCTCTCCTCTCTCCTATATATTTGTACTCATACTTGTATTTTTGTATTCAAGAAGTATATACAAGGTTTGAACCATTTTTTTACAAAAGCAAATCTTTCTATCCCTTTGTTAATTAACTCAATAACTGTCTTTTATGTGTATGATATTATGATACATCCTAAATACCATATCTAATGTTAAGTTGTCCATAGGTCTATGGTTAATGCTAATTTACGATGAGATGTACGTAACATGTCAGAAAAATTTTACCGTACTGCAATTAGACCCACGATGCTCTATGGTTTTGAGTGTTGGTTAGTGAATTGTGTGCATGACCAAAAAATGAGAGTTGCGGAGATGAGAGTGCTTAGGTGGATGTGTGGACACACGAGATTGGATAAAATTAGGAATGAAAGTATTAGGGATAAGACAGGAGTAGCACCAATTTCAGAGAAGATGCAAGAAGCTCGTCTAAGATGGTTTGGACACGTACAAAGGAGACCATTAGAGCCACCTGTTAGGCGTTGTGAGAGTCTAGTCACTAGGCGTGTTAAACGAGGGAGGGGTAGACCAATAAAGACTTGGAATAAAATTATAAAGAAAGACATGATGTACTTAGGCATTAGTGAGATTATGACAAAAGATAGGACACAATGTCGACAAAGGATCCATATAGCCGACTCCACTATAGTGGGATAAAGGCTTGAGTGTTGTTGTAAGTAACATGTCTATAGTAGTTTATTGGACACAAACTATTATTCTTTGACAATTACGCCCAATTTCTCAATGATGAAAATAAAAAACTAATAAAAGTTAACTCCCTGAAAAATCCAATTTCCTTATGGTAGAATTTAAAATAAAAATCAAGATGAGGAAAATGTCACGGGCTCGTCGTAGCACTCCAACTTCGTCATCAGAGAGGTGGTTGGAGGTGGAGATGAGGGGATACTACGAAGCTAAAACCGCTACTGCCTAATTGCGGTGTGCTCGGAAAGTGATACAACAATCTCATAACATGGACAGGAAGAGACTTTAATTCATGCATATTTTTCATAGTTCTAGTCCCTTTAAATAGATTTCAATGCAGACACGACTGTAAAAAGTACCAACAAATGGATTTATTACAAAATTATCCAAAGACACAACAAAATACAGTGACTCATGTTGGAATATGTTAGAATATTATGTTTTATGTATTTGTAGTATTAGCGTGTATGTTGTAATATATATATATATATATATATATATATATATATATATATATATATATATATATATATATATATCCCCTTATTGTGTAGCCCGGTTGACGAACAAATCAGGACCGTTGGATCCATCAAATTTTTATATCAACCTTTTGATCATGGCCTGCCAATAGCTGCTCACTGAATACCCTTCCCTCAGCAAAAAATCTCGATACCCCCTTTTACAGTGCCCGCTGCTCACGGTTGAGCCTGCCACCGGCGGCGGCCTGCCCGATGCCCGCCGGTGGGGTTGCCGAACCCGACGAACCCGCTAGGGGTAGTCCGTTGGAGCTCCGACAGGACCACCGAACAGTCTTGGAGAAGAATAGATCTGAAGGTGTTGATCATGGAGATGGAGGTGGTAGTCGGTTTTGTTGGATCTGGAAGGGAGAAGCTCCGGAGCTTGGCGGCCATGACGTTTTTAGGGAGAGTGATAGATATGTAGATGGACGTTGGAATTGAGAGCTCGCCGGAGTTGATAGCTCGCGAGAGGAACTGGATCTTGGAAGACCTTCGACCATGGTGGTGAGGTATTTAGAGAGAGAGAAAGCTAGAGAGAGGGGGATGACGACGCTGGTAGGATGGAGTCCGGGTAAGTTTCTAACCTAAAACTTATGTATATATAATGGCGATATCGTTTTTAAATTTTTTTTATCTTTTCCTATTAATAATTAAAATAAATTATATTAGAAAAAATTTAATTAAAAAATATTTATAATAAAAAATATTATATACCAAAAAATACATGTAAATATAATATATTCAAATTTTAAATAATTAATGGCAGGCGATGTTCGCCGGGGGCGGGCGAAGCCCGCCGCGGTTCGACAAAGCCCGCCGCGGGCCGGGTACTGTCGCGCGTGGCCCCCCCCCCCCCCGTGCACTGTCACTCGTATGTGTATATACACACGCGGGGCACCCCGTGCCCCGCGCGACAGTGATGCCTGCCCCCGGCGGGCTCCGCCCTCCCTTGACTCTTATAAATATAAGAGCCGGATCTTATAAATATAACTTCTTTTGTGATGACATCATTTTAATGTTAATCAAGAGTTTAATTAATTAATCAAAAGTTTATTTAATGTTTTTTATTTAAAATTATTTTTTATTATTATTTTGTTTAATTATTCTTTAATTAATTTCGCCCGTATTTAATTAATTGCCCGAACTATATGGTTTAATTAATTTCATTAATTAAATAGTTAATCAAAAAAAAAAGACTAATGAGTAAAATAATAAATGGACGGTCAAGATTGATTTGAAGAGCCTCAGATGTTACACCGTGCAATTGCAGCGGTCAACAATACTTCTTTGTATATATGTATAGATATACCTATGAAAGCCTCAAGATAATTAATACATTCAGTTCTTTTCTCCTCAACAACTCATAATGATATTTAATTGCGACGATCTTGACGACTCATTACATTATTAAAACATAAACTTGATAAGATGCATAAAATGAAAGGGAGACTAACCTATGCCAATAGCACACCATCCCTCCTTTTCCTTGAGCTTATTTTCAAGCTCGGAACCATGATATTGAGTTTGGACTTGAAGGTGTGACTGACCCTTTGATTTTTTAATCTCTCGTTAAAACAAATGTCTGTAGCGTTGCCCTATTAAAAAGATGTCATCTTTACCTGTGATAATTTGAAATTTTAATATATATAGTTCCAAAATTACTAGCTATTACAATGAAACTCTCCTCTTTATAAAGAATAGAAGGATAAAGAATTTACATTTGGTGATGTGAGACTAAAAACTAGGAGAAAAGAACAATATACCCCTTTCCATTAAGATAGACTTGGGTCTTAACACTTTCCCTCAAGTTGGAGCATATATATCGATCATTCACAGTTTGACACATTATAAAAAGATGAAAAAATTGGTTTGGTGAAAATGCCGGACAACTCTTTATCTGAAGTAACAAGCAGAGTGCATATTTATCTATTGATAACTTCCTATTTAATAAAGTGACAAACAACTTCAATATATTTTGTTCTTTTGTGGAACACGATATTCTTAGATATGTGCATGATAACTTTATTATCACAGAACAATGATATATGAGAAGTGTAAGTTTCACCAAATTCCTTTGAAATGTTCTTCACCATTTTAACTCACAAGCAGTCTTTGCCATACTTATGTATTCCACTTCTGCACTTAATCCAGACAGACACTACTGCTTGTTTCTTACTTCTTCAAATGACAAGATTTCCTCTAACATACATGCAGTATCCAAAAGTAAATTTTCAATCTCTCTTATCATCTGGACAACTTACATCTGGATATACTTTAATACGTAAATAATTGTTTCTTCTAAACAGTAGTTCTTTACCCGGAGATCTTTTGATGTATTCTAATATTTTTAATGCAACTTTTAAATGATGGTCTCAGGGAGCTTGTATAAACAGACCGACTTTTTCAACAATAATGGAAATGTCAGGTCAGGTAATAAGTTTACCAAGAAGATGCCTATAGTGAGTGATGTCTAGTTAAAGAGATGTCTCGTCCTCAGTGCCAATAGGCATAGGATTCCGAGTAAGCTTAGTTCCAAGAAGACCCCTTCAAGTAGAGCTAGGGCATACTTTCATTGGGAAAGAATTTTGCTGTTATTGCGTCTCGCAATTTTGATTCTCAAGAAGTATTTGGGAGGACCCATATTTTTTTGTAACAAAGTGTTCTTGAAGATGTTTCTTTGTTCTCTATTCTACTGGAGTTATCACCGGTAAGAAGAATGACATCTACGTAGATAGCTAGAACAACCAGTCCTTTGTCGGGCTTATGTTTAAAAAGAGAGTGATCAACATTACTTCTGACGAAGCCAATTGTAGGGACGACATGACTTAACTTGTTAAACTATGTTCGAGAGATTTAAGACCATAAATAACCTTCTGAAGCTTTGCACAACTGAGACTTCCCCCGAGCAAGATCATCAGGAGGTTGCTCCATATGGTTTTCTTAATGCAAGTCACTATATAGGGAAACATTTTTGACATTAATTTGAGACAATGGACAATTTCAATTGACAATGAAAGAGGAGTTTCAGATAGCACATATGCGAGCAATTGGAGAGAAGATATTAAAGAAATCAATACCATATGTTTAGGTGAACCCCTTGACAACCAAATGAGCCTTGCAGCTATCCACAATACCGTCAGAGAAAAAGTGATGGCAAAGACTCAACGACAACCAACAACATCGCTTTCAGAAGGGATAGAAACAAGATTCCAAGTAACCCATGATGCCGAAGCAGAGATTTCCTCATTCATAGCCACCTTCCTGCAAGGTATGCGTAGGGCTTCATGATAAGTAGTAGGGATGGTGTGGGTAGAGAGTACCAAGGAAAACTTGTTGCAATTAGGACCGAGATTTGCATAAGATAGAATATTAATAATAAGATGTGTACTCTCCTCACCCCTTTTGAAGAGCAATGAGAATATCCAAGTATGAGTCTGTTGAGGTGATGGACTCTTCATAAGTGGAGAGAGTCGACCTGTGAGCTGCTGGTGAGGACTCTAGAGTGAAAGGAGCTAGTAGAGCGGGGTGGGAGGGGGGAGGACGTCGACGATAATGATAACAAAAAAGTGAAAGAGGAGGTATATGATTAAGAGCTGGTGTTGGTTGTGGGATATCTGGTGGAGGAGCATGAATGATAGGATATATGAAGCAAAGATGGGAAAAAGGAGAGGTTGCAAAGAGAGCGAGAGGGATCTCGAGAAGAAGATATCCACCTTCCTGAGGGAAATAAGGGATGGAATCAAATAAAATGTCATCCACGAAGACTTATTGACGTTTGGAGATAAGGTCAAGACAACGATATCTCTTATGAATTGGAGAGTACTTTGCAAAGATACACTTTGTGGCGCGGGCGGGGAGTTTCTCTCGACCAGATGCGGGAATGCGAATAAAAGCATTACAACAAGACACACAAATGCTCTTCTGCGGAGGCTAAGTATCTTTCAATGGCGTCTGATGTTTCTGAAGCAACGTGGTTGAAAAGTATTTTTACTGATCTTGGTGTAAAACTCCCCTCTACGGTCGTTCTCTACTGCGATAATCAAGTTGCCTTCCATATCGCTGAGAATCCCGTGTTTCATGCATATCGACGTCGATTGTCATTTCATCCAGGAAAAGTTCAACTTCGCAAACAGGACATGAGATATGTACCCGCTGCCGAACAAGTTTTTGACGTTCTCACCAAGGCCTTACTTTGCCCACTATACTGATAACTTGTTTTCAAGCATAGTGCCTTCGACCAGTATGCTCCAGCTTGTGGGGGAGTGTAGAAGAACTATATAAAAAGGCTCATGCAAAGACCCATTTTTCTTATGTATAGAGTAGTCTCACATCTTGGTTTGAAGTTTAGCTTTCACTCCTCCCTATAAATTTGTACAAATACTTGTATGCTTAGCGTTGTAAGTGATGTAATAAAATGTTAAAATTTCACTCTCTTTTTCTTCACTATTCAACATCATTTATCTCATTTTGTGTTATATGATTCTTTAACTGATTCATATAATTTCTTTGTTTCTTCCTTCGTTTCTATGTCTTTCCCCTCATCATGACAGGAAGCACATTGGTAACTATAAGTGGCAAGAAGTGATGCTTGAGGAAATCTATGCCCTTGATGACACGCTTATAACCCTGGTGATGCAATGTTACCACCCTCAGTCATTCTACCACGACATGCATGCTCGTCTGACTCAGACTCTGATGATGCGCTTCATCGTCTTATTATACATCTAAAGCGGACGTTCACCTCTACTAAATACCCACTTGCCAATTATATCACTTATCAAAATTTGACGAACACACATAAGACCTTCATCTCCTCCTTTGATTATATTCACATTCCTAATACTTGGCAGGAAGTTATAGAGATACCCATGTGACACAAGACAAAGGAAGAAGAGATGTTGGCATTTGAGAACAACCAGACTTGGACACTCAACTTCCCGCTCGGAAGAAATATGTTGGTTCCAGATATGTGTCCTCTGTTAAACATAACCAAGAAGGGGTGGTTGAGAGATACAAAACATGACTAGTTGCTCATGGGTATATGCAAACTCTGGGTGTGGACTATCATGAAACGTTTGCTCCTCTTGCCATGATGGACTTAATCCGTGTCATTTTGTCTTATGTTGCATGTTTGGAATGAGAGTTGCAACAAATTGATGTCAAAAATGTTTTTTACATGGTGAACTTCAAGAATAAGTCTATATAAAGGTTCCACCTAGTTTCATAAAAATAGGTTTTGAAGGAAAGATGTGTCAACTTCAAAAATTTCTCTACGGTTTAAAGCAATCCCCCAAGGCTTGGTTTGGGAAGTTCCAGAATGCCATGACGTTATTGGGATACAAACATGATCACTCTGATCATACCTTATTTGTGAAAATAAAAATAGAGCTAGTGGCTATTCTAATTTTATATGTCGATGTCATAATCATCACTGCAAATGATATCGTAGAAATCACGTGTCTTAAGGTGTGCCTGTGTAATGAGTTGGAAGTTAAAGATTTAGAAAAATTGAAGTATTTCCTGGGATGAAGTTGTACGTTCTGACCACAGAATCTTTATTTCTCTGAGGAAATATGTCTTAGATCTTCTAGAAGAAACTGAGATGCTTGATTGTGCTCTTGCTAATACTTCCATGGAAGTAAATTGCAAGATTGATGAAGACAAGAATGGTGAGAAGGTGAACTCCTCTAGTTACCAAAGACTAGTGGGTCGACTAATCTATCTCTTACATACTCGTACAGATATCCCACATGTTGTTGAGATCTTTAGAAGTTACATGCATTCTCCCAAATTGCGGCATCATTAAGCTGCCATGCTTGTGTTATGGTACCTTAAGAACTCTCGCGGACGTGGAATTCTATTCTCCTGAAACAAACAATTGGATGTTAAAGTTTATACAAATGCTGATTGGCTGGAAATCAAGATGACAGGAAGTCCACCACTGAATATTACTTATTTGTTGAAGAGAATTTAGTGACCTGACGAAGTAAGAAACAAAATGTTGTAGCGTGATCCAGCGCAGAAGCGTAGTATATGGCAATGCCATAAGGAATATGTGAGGGGCTCTGTCTTAACTCGATAATGCAGGGCTTGAGACTACAGACTGGAAAGTCTATCAGATTATACTGTGACAATAAAACTGCTATAAATATTGCACATAATCATGTTCAACATGATCGAACAAAACATGTTAAAATCGATAGGCACTTTATCAAGGATCACCATGAAAAAGACAATATTTGCACTCCGTTTGTTCAATCTCAACATCAGGTAGCAAACATATTTACCAAGTGCCCGTGCTGTAGTCTTTTCAAGGACAACATTATCAAGCTGGGAATGTTTGACTTATAGTCCTATCTTGCGGGGGAGAGTTGAATTAAATGATTTGTAATATATTGTACAAGACCCATTATAAATGGCCCACTTATTTTTCTTGTTTTTGGATCTTCACCCGTTGTGTATAAATAGAGGGTGTGTTGCCCTGAAATCAAAATAATCTCATTTTTTCCAGTTGACTTTTTTGACATTAAGCTGAGACATTTACCAATTCGATTGACAGCGAAAGAGAAGAATACCCAAATAGTACTGATATTGACAATTGGAGAGAAGATATTAAAAAATCAACACCATATGTCTAGGTGAACCTCTTGGCAACCAAATGAGCCTTGTAGCGATCAACGATATCGTCAGAGAGAAATTTGTTGGTAAAGACCTGGCGACAACTAACAACATCGCCTTAAGAAGGCGAATGAATAAGATTCTAAGTAACCCGTGTTGCCAAAGCAGAGATTTCCTCATCCATAGCCTCCTTCCAACAAGATATGCCTAGGTTTTCATGATAGGTAGTAGGGATGGTGTTGGTAGAGAGTACCAAGGAAAACTTGTTGCAATTATCATTGAGATTTGCATAAGATACAAATTAATAATTCTCCCCTCACCTTCTTTCGCAGATCTATGAGAACATACAAGTCTGAGTTTGTTGAGGAGAGAGATGACTTGTGAGTTGTCGGTGAGAATTCTGAAGTAAAGAAACAAGTAGAGGGGGGGGGGGGGGAGACATGACATCGATGATAATGATAAGAGAAAAGTGAAAGTGGAGGTATATGCTCAGGAGTTGGTGTTCGTTGTGGGATATCTGGTGGAGGAGCATGAATGATAGGATAGATGAAAAAAAGATGGGAAAAAGAGAGGTTGTCAAGAGAGCGAGAGGGATCTCGAGAGGAAGAGATCCACCTTCCTGACATCAACATAGACATATTGACGTTTGGAGATAGGGTCAAGAAAACAATATCCCATATGAATTGGAGAGTACTCCACAAAGATATACGTGGTGTCGTGGACGGAGATTTTGTCCCGACCAGATGCGGGTATGCAGACAAGAGCAATACAACCAAACATAGAAACACTCTTCTGTGGAAGCTAAGTGTCGTTCAATGACGTCTGATGTTTTTGAACTCACGTGGATGAAGTCTTCTTATTGATCTTGGTGTAAATCTCCCCTCTCCGGCTGTTCTCTATTGCGATTATCAAACTTCCTTCCATATCGCCGAGAATCCTGTGTTTCAAGCATATCTAAGTCGATTGTCATTTCATCGGAAAAAGTTCAACTTCGCAAATTGGACTTGAGATATGTACCCGTTGCCGAGAAAGTTTCTGACGTTCTCCCCAAGGCCTTACCTTGACCACTATACCGACAACTTGTTTCCAAGCTTAGCGCGCACGATTTGTATGTTCCAGCTTGTGGGAGAGGGCCATGTATTGATTAATCTCACATCTTAGTTTGGAGTTGAATTTTCACTACTTCTAAATTTGTACAAATACTTGTACGCTTAGCTTTGTAAGTGATGTAATAAAATATTGAAATTTTACATTTTCTTTTTCTAATTTTGAGTATTCTCTATCCCATTGTGTTATATGATTATTTAACCGATTCATTAAAAACCTTTGTTTCCTCCTTCACTTCTATGTGTTTCCCCTCATCACGTCAGGAAGCACATGATAACCATAAGTAGCAAGAAGTGATGTTTGAGGAAAGAAAATATTAATTAAAATTCACATGGGACCAGGTGCATTCTTAATTTGTTACGCACTCGCATATGGAAGCTCCCTTGGGACATTCATGACAAAATATTTTGTTATTAGTTAATTAATAATAAAGTTAATTAAATAATAGTCATAATTAATTTGTTTTTATTTTTTGGGCAATATTGATTAATTAATTGATAATTAATTAATAATAAAATATTCCGTCGTGAATGTCCAATTGGGCTTCCTTATGCGAGTGCGTAACATGCATCTTCGTCGAGGGAAGACTTGGTTGGTGTAAGTGAGTTTGTTTTGGCAAGTATAACCCTCAAGGAACTATTGAGAGATACAAGGCAAGACTAATGGTTTGGGGATATACTCGAACAGTTGGGATTTTCTATCAGAAATTTTTGCTGCTATGGCGAAGATGGATTTTATAAAGGTCCTACTTTCTTGTGTCGTGTAAATGATGAACCTCAACCAGTTAGATGTGAATAATGCATTTCTTCGTGGGAATTTAGAAGAATTTTAGAATTAAGGTTGACCAAGACTCCCCTCTTCCTTCCCCTCTTCTCCGGTTGAGCATGAATCCCTTGTATCTCCGCCTCCCTCAGGCTATCTCTGGCCTTCTATCTGACGAGATATCGACACGCTATGGGAAAATCCGTAACAAACTTGATATCATAGTCGTTCAATTCTTATCATCTCTTTTGTAGACGAGCGAGCAAGATTCCTAGATCGTTCCATTCTCTGTTGATGAGCCAACACCATCTCATCTGAGAAGACAAATCAAATCTCGATGCCTATAGAGGACACCGATTTTGGCAATGCCTTCTTCTCATGTGCGGGTTTCCGAAGCTTAATTGGGGAGAGATCGCCTGCTCTTCTCGTCACACACGACCAACATGAAACATAGTCAAGCAACACTAGAAGGCTCACTCGTGTCCTTTTCTTCTATAGCAATCCGTCGAGGGTTCCTCTACGGTCGACCAACCCTTACTGTTCCAGGTACCTGATTCCCTTGTCGATTGATTGGCCCTGCTTTAGCAGGGCTAGTCGATTCTCTCATAAAGCGACACCGCCGCTCCTCTCTTCCACACCCAATCATCGGGACACGTTTGCTTCTCTCCCTTTGCACGCTCGGGCCCAGCACCCTTCCTTTTCCAGTACGATTCATGTTTAGTCGCCCTTTTCCAGTAGCACTAAATTTAAGGCTATCTCAGAATGACTTATGAGTCTGCATTGCTCCTTTTGGGGCTCGTGTAATTCGAACCTTGGAAACATAACAACTCTGAGTTTCCATCCATACGTGGGGTGGTTGTCACACTCTTTTTCCCAAGTTTATTAGCATACACTAATTATCATCTCTCTACTCCCAACAAACCCATGGCTCTCCACATGAGAGAGCAATTACACCTCCAAATATAAGTAATTGTTGTTTCCACTGTAGAAATACTGGGAGCAACTCGATTTCGTCAGGGTACGCAACTTGGATGCTAAAATGCAGTCACTGAAGTCCGAGGCACTTGAACTAGATGACACCCCGACACATCAACAACTCTTTCAGGTCATACCACCGCTAACCGTTTCTCTAGCCACTCTCTAGCCGTTACTTCCAACGGTCTCTCCCTAACAGTCACTTCCACTACAAATCCGTGTAATCACGATTCCTCGGGCACCCAACTGCCATGCCCATTAGGGTTCGTTGATTCCCTCTCTACGCAAGCAATGACCCCCAAACAACATCACTTTCATTCGCATCATCTCTGAGCACAACGATGGCTCACCTCTTTGAAGCCTTTTGCTCTGGCAACACGCTACACGTAGTTATTCTGGAGGGAAATCAAGGAAATAGATATATCGCCTCGTAAGTTTTTATAACCTTCCATGAGCTCGAGGACATGCTCAACGTGGAGGCTGTGAAGTTATGGGCACACGCTATCCGTTGTCTTTTAATTTTATGTATGTTTTAATTAAAGATCACAACGATATTATTATTTAGAGTTATATGCATGTCGCATCTTTTTTTTATGTAAGAGTATTTTAGTTATTTATTATGAGTGCATGTGGTCAAGGTAAGTCTATTGAAAGGCCTCTTTGGGCATTGGTATAAAAAAGCAATGGATTGATTTTAGTCTCTCCTCTTTTACTTCCTCCTCGAGTTAGGGTTACAGTTGAGCAAGTCTCTCCTTGTCCTCCTTCGATTGAGCATGCCTTTCTTGTATATTGTCCTTCAACACTACCTCCGGCAATCTCTCCAAGGAGATATCAACATGCTACGGGAAGCGCATAGCACTTTCTAGCGGATAACATCAGTTATATAGGAACATGCATGTTTATTATATATATTAATGCAGACTCTTTCTTTAATATTTGGTCCATTGTAATTGAAGAATTATCTTATATATATGTGGTTTTTTCTGTCATGCGATGCACAATCTGCCTCTTCTGTTAATACTAGTCATTTTAGCACATATTTCCTGTTCAAGTTGTCTTTGGAAGGTTTTTCTTGACAAGCCGTGTGATAACATGTTTTGAGTTTGTTTAACATTCAGGTTGTTGTACTGATCATAGTGCAAAGATTGAAAGAGTCATCACCATTGGACGCAAAAGAGCTACTGATGCTCATTATCTTCATCCAATATGTGCCCAGAATTATCAGAGTCATTCCCCTGTATAGGGAAGTTACTAGATCAGCTGGAATAATCACAGAAACAGCTTGGGCTGGTGCCGCCTTAAATCTTTTTCTTTACATGCTTGCAAGTCATGTAAGTTCACTATTCTTGGCGGTATTATCTTCTATCGTTCTTTGAAAGCAATTTTTGAAATAAAAACTTGACGTTATTCCTAATCGAGGTCTGTATATATACTCAATTAAATTTTTTATTTACCAGGTGCTTGGAGCATTCTGGTACTTGCTTTCAGTTGAACGAGTAGATGCATGCTGGAAATATGGTTGTTCTATAAATAATTGCAGCACTACCTCTTGGTATTGTGGAAAGGGGAATGGCCAAGACAATGGCTTCATAGTAGATGCATGCCCCATACAAAATTCTAACACTTCAATCTTTAACTTTGGGATCTACCTACCAGCTCTTCAAAATATTGTTCAGACAAAAAATTTTCCAGAGAAGTTCACCTATTGCTTTTGGTGGGGGCTCCAGAATTTGAGGTTTGTAGTAATACAAAATTAGTACTTTTTTGTTTCAGAAATTATCATTTCTGTGATGATTATTCTTTACCAAGGAAATTTTCTTTATGGCGTTCTGTGTTGATAAATAAATTGATATGGGCTGACATGCTGGCTCACATAAGGATTTCACAGAGAAGACATGTTTTCGATATTTCTTGCAAAATATCCCTTAGGAATATATTTGTCGATATATCCCGGTAATATATGGCTTACATTTTGTAATTTATTTTATTTAGCGCATTTGGTTTAATAAACAACGAAACAAGATCGTTTCGTTGTTTGAGTTGTTTTGTGCCCTAGCGCTCGACTCTCTTCTTGCTTAACCTTTGTATTTTGGATTGAAGGTTGCTTATCTTCCATCATCGTCGATGTCTTTCTCGTTTCCTACTTCCTCTGGCTTTCTTTCTTGAGTTTTACCATTATTATTTGTGTAACATAGAATATTTATACTAGTTTGATAGGTTTAGAAGTTCAATAAATGTAAATTGTTAATATATCAATATATAAATTACAAGACATATTTTCAATATTTTTTTGCAAAATATCCTTTAGGAATATATCATAGATGACGAAACACAATCGTTTGGTTGTTTGAGTTATTTTGTGTTCAAGCACTCGACTCACTTTTTGCTTAACCTTATTTTGGATTGCAGTTTCATCATGGTCGACGTCTTTCTGGTTTCCTACTTCCCATGGCTTTCTTTCTTGCATTTTACCGTTATTTTTTTAACATAGAATGTTTATAGTAGTTTGATACTTTTAGAAGTTCAATAAATATAAGTTGTTAATATATCAATGTATAAATTAAAAAATCATTGTATTTATATATAATTATGTATATTAATAATTAAACATTGAAATCTGATATTTGAAAGATCCCCGATATATTCTATGACATATAAAACCATATCAAAAAAATCCAAACTTATGTGTCCTTGACATTCAAAATCTACAATCTTGAGCTTGATACAACAAATAGGTAAAATTATGCATTTCTTAAAGTGAATGAGTTGTGATAGCTTAATGTTCGAGAACAACTTATGTTCGGCTCAATAAGTAGTTGTGCTCGACTCGTTCATTAAGTGAATTTGAATCATATGACCTTTAATAAGGTGTTTCAGTTCCATCTTCAGTGTGATTTGAAGATGAGCTATCTCAATTATGTTTTTGGCTCAATAAAAACCCAATACATATAGAGCAATGTACTTGTTTTTATTAATATGAGCATGTGTGTAATATAGTGTGTATTTAGTGTTAAGATTTGCCCAATATATTTTAAAAATTATGGACAACCAAAATATTACGTTCTATGATACTTAATGAATGTACTGTAAGAATGATTGAATGAATTAAGTTTTGCAAATAAAGCCGTCTCTAGCTAGAAAAAAAATGATGCAAATTCTAGTTTGAATGTTGTATAATCATAGTAGCTTCAAGAGTAAAGCTTACTGAGCATACGGCTCAATGCTTGAGCTTATTCTGATGGCTTGGCCACTTCTATGGTTTCTTGAACTAGTAAATAAAATCTTAGTGCTTATGCACGCGGCACGCCCTTGACTTTATAAAACAAAGAATGTTTACTTTACTGTGAACTTAGTGCATATAAAATCTGTATGTGGACCCACTGAGCTCTCGTGCCATAATTCTCTTGCATTAGGTTAACTGTTCATACCGATCTTATCTCTTTATTCTATTGATTTGCGCCAAAATTTCTTATTTTATTAGCAGTTTTATAATTTAATTATGGGCTATACTTTCTTCTTATAGTTCTCTGGGACAAAATCTGGTTGCAAGTACTTACGCATGGGAGGTTCTCTATTGTGTTTTTATTTCTGTCTCAGGCTTGGTCCTTTTTGCACTCCTCATTGGCAATATGCAGGTAATTTATAAAAATATGTTTTCCCATTCTTTCTTTGATTCTTCAACATGCTGGTGAATTGTTTTTCACTTTTGTTAATTTGGGTTCACATTTGAATTCATTCTTAATTGCATATGGATATATCCAATATTATCTTTACCATCTCAACAACAGAAAAAACAGCATTTATTTACATACAAATTTCACCTTTAGTTCTGTCTCGGTAAGAAATAATTTATCTGCTAATCTCACGTACTATTTGTTTAAAACTTTAACATGAAGTAGATTAACGCGCACGGCCCACACACGAACGGGCCACACACGCACGGGCCATACACGCACGGGCCACACACGCACGAGCCACACACGCATGGGCTACACATGCACGTGCCACACGCAGGGGCCACATGCACGTGCCACACACACGAGCCACATGCATGGAGCGCATAGGCCACGCACGCACGGCCCATACACACAGGACACGGGCACAGACCATGCTCACGGGCCACACACACGGGACACGCGCACAAGCCACATGCACGGACCACGCGCACGGGCCATCTGCACGGGCCACACACACGAGCCACGTGCACGGGCCATGCGCACGGGCACGCCGGCTTTCAGGCTCACGGGTTTCGCCCGTGCACAACAGAACTCCCGCTCCTCACATCCCCCATGCGTAGTAGCTTGGTGTCTTATAATTCCAATGATATTCCTTAGAAATAGTATCATTCTCAAGAGATGTCTATTGATTTCGATTATTTTTATCATAATTAATGTCGAGAGACTGATACTATTTCAAAGGAGTATCATTTAAATTATTAGAGACCGAACTACTATGCTTGAGGGAATGCAAGCTGTGGGAGTAACATCGTGCACGGGTGAAACCTGTGAACCCGAAAACATGCGAGTACGGGCTTAGAGAGAATGCTCATATATATAAAAGGCTGAAATTTAATTAAAAAAGGGCAGCTCCGTGCACAAAGCATCCCCATATATCGAGGATCCTGGGAAGGTTCTCACCGACCTCTTGAAATGGAAATTTAAAACGTGCATGAGGCATGTGCTCCGTTCGAACCCATTTCCCCCTCTCTTCATTATTTAATGGGGCTATTGCCATGCAACAGTGGAAAAATAAAAAATATTATTCTTTATTAATGAAGGTTGAAGACCCTTTTTAAGGATATATTTCACGTATCTATTCTTACATTTGAGTTAGAAAAAAAATATTTTAAATTGTTTGTGTTCCCTTTCTTTAATTTTGAATTATAGAACGAATAGTTGACAAACTGTAGTTCACAATATACATACATACATACATGTATATGCATACATACATCTATAGGCATACATACATGTATAGGTATACATCTATACCTATATATGTATATATAGCTATATATGTATATATAGCTATATATGTATATATATATATGTATATATATATATCTATATGTATATATATATATCTATATGTATATATATATGTATGTATATATGTATGTATATATATATGTATGTATATATGTATGTATATATATATGTATATATATATGTATGTATATATATATGTATATATATATCTATATGTATATATAGGGCCATTTACCGGGACCTCCCCTCTAACGTTGCTAAATTACTGACAACACCCCTCTTATTTTCGAAATTACAAAACTTCCCGTAAAGTTTTCATTTCATTACAAAAACCTCCCCTGAAGTTTTAATTTCATAACATTGTACAAAAACACCCCCCTCGATATACAGTGTCCATAGTCGTCAAGGCGCGCGCCTAGTCGCGCTTGAGGCGCCGGGCGCAGCCCGCCGCGCCTCAGCACAACTGAGACGGGCGATGTGCCCCAGGCGCGCCTCAGGCGGGCCCAGGCACGCGCCTTACAGGCTCTCAGGCGCGCCAAAGGAGCACACGAGCCTTTCAAAGTTTTTTTTTAAAAGTTTTTATGATATGGGCAAAAACATGATCTTAGACGCACCCGAGGCACCCCCTAGGCGCACTTGGACGCCCGATTCGCTGAAATTGAGCGAATCGGGCGCCCATTCGCTGAAAATCAGCGAATCGGGCGCCCATTCGCTGAAAATCAGCGAATCGGGCGCCCATTCGCTGAAAATCAGCGAATCGGGCGCCCATTCGCTGAAAATCAGCGAATCGGGCGCCCATTCGCTGAAAATCAGCGAATCGGGCGCCCATTCGCTGAAAATCAGCGAATCGGGCGCCCATTCGCTGAAAATCAGCGAATCGGGCGCCCATTCGCTGAAAATCAGCGAATCGGGCGCCCAGCGAATCGGGCGCCCATTCGCTGAAAATCAGCGAATCGGGCGCCCATTCGCTGAAAATCAGCGAATCGGGCGCCCATTCGCTGAAAATCAGCGAATCGGGCGCCCATTCGCTGAAAATCAGCGAATCGCGCCCATTCGCTGAAATTTCAGCGAATTGGGCGCCCGATTCGCACAATTTCAGCGAAGTGGGCGCCCAATTCGCTCATTTTCCTTTTCCCTCCATTTTTACGCCTCACTTGGCTCAGGCGTGCGCCCGCGCCTAGGCTTCAGGGGCCCTTTGCGCTTCGGTGCGCCTTGCGCCTTTAATAACTTAGACATTGTCCAGAGAGGTATTTTTCTTCATGAATACAATGAAATGAAAAGAACAGGGGAGGTTTTTGTAATGAAATGAAAACTTAAGGGGAGTTTTTTGTAATTTCGAAAATAAGAGTGATGCTCTCACTAATTATGCTAATTTGCAGGGGAGGTTTGGATAATTATTTCTCTCTCTCTCTTTATATATATATATATTTATTTATATGGGAGATTGGGAGAGAGATGTAATTTTACTCCTAATTTGATCTTTCTATCTAGTGTTTTAGATTATATTCAACTTATTATCTACATCATAAGAATTACGAATGGGCTCTGCCCATGCACACCCAAAATATAGGGCCACAGACTCTTCTCGTTCGACTAATCTTATCTTATTAAGACGCTATTTTTGTATGGACAACCAACAAACCAAAGATTTGTTTTGAACTTTCTCCTTACTACTCTTTTGTCCCGTGTAAAAAAAGAAAAAAAGTCCCTTCTTCTAGAACATAAGAGCTTGTAAAGGTGGATGCAGATGGCTTCCTAGAGGAAGCACATGTACATCGGGTTGACACTTGCTGTGTCTGTGAGGAAGAGCTTAAGGGCTTGCCGGCAAGAGTGGTCGAGGGCCGTGACACGCGGAAGTAGAGGGACACAGACTCCTAATTTTACTCCTAATTTGTTCTTTCTATCTTCTGTTCTAGATTATATTCAACTTATGATCTACATCATAAGAATTACGAACGTGCTCTGCCCATGCACACCCAAAGTAGAGGGCCACAGACTCCTCTTTTTCGACCAATCTCATCTTTATTATACACATTTTTCGTATGGAGAACTAACAAACCAAAGATTTGTTTTGAACTTTGTCCTTACTACTCTTTCGGCCCTTGTTAAAAAACGAAAAAAATCCTGCCTTCTAGAACATAAGAGCTTGTAAAGGTGGATAAAGATGGCTTCCTAGAGGAAGCACATGTACATCGGGTTGACACTTGCTTTGTATGTAAGGAAGAGCTTAAGATCTTGCCGGCAAGAGTGAATGAGGTCCGTGACACATGGAAAACGTGTCTGAGTGTCTCCATCCTCATCTTTGACATGCGTGGGGCTTTCTTAGTCCGCCGCTCTGAACCACTTTAGAAGGGTATAGCCTTCCAGAGAAGGTCGCTGCAGCTCGGCCTTTGGATGCTGACAAGAGCTTTGGAGGAAGAGAGAGATCATGGCTTTTCATTATGAGCATTGAATAAAAGAGAGAGAGAGAGCCCTTCGCTTTTCGTCGCGAGCATGGAGGAGGAAACAAAAAGAGGGGACGATGATGTTTTTTTTAATCCGATAGTATTGGCTTACTGGGGCGGGGTGAGGAGTGGGCTTAGACTATATATGGATACACGAGAGTACTCCTCTTTTACAAAAAACATGTATGTTTACACGAGAGTGCTCCTATTTATATAGAACAAAGATGCTGCGAGAATATACAATTCGTGATGTGAGACTTGATAGAACATAAACATATTAGGCAGTTACACCAAAGGTGACTGCCTAGACTTCAAATAATCAGAAATGTCGGGCGTTAACACCATGGTGTCTGCCTAGACTTCAAATAATCAGAAACACCGGACTGATACACCAAGGTGTCCGCCTGGATATTGGTAGGATAACATGGGCGGTTACACCAAGGTGTATGCCCGGACATTGACAGGACAACAACCCAGGGCGGTTACACCAAGGTGTTCGCTCAGACTTTAATGAATCCACAACACCAGGTGGTTACGCCAAGGTGTATGCCAGGCATCATTAACCGAACAGTCATCTTCATCTTGTGCTTTAACACTCCGCCTTAAGCTGAAACATATATTTTAATCATTCACAGCCTAAAACAAATATCAGAAAAGGGTAAAGAGACTGGTTCGTAAAAATATCAATCAATTCTCTGTCAGATGAGACAAAAAGAGTGCAGATCTGTTTCTTCAAAACGTCTTTTCTGACAAAGTGACAATTGACTTGAATATGCTTTGTTTGTTCATAAAAAACTGAATTCTTTGCTATATAAATGATGGTTTTGTTGTCACAATACGTGTGTAGAAGATAATTATAGACTTCTCCCACGTCCATTAGAAGTGCTCACAACCACTTTAACTCAGTTGTGGTTTGAGCTATACTTCTGTACTCGGCTTCAACACTCGATCTGGACACCACCACCTGTTTCATTTTCTTCCAGGTGACAAGATTTCCACCAACAAACGTGCAGAAGCTTAAGGTGGATTTTCGATCTCCTTTGTCATTCACATAGCTGACATCAAAATACGCTTCAATCTGTGAGACCATTGATGGTGTAAGGTGACCCTCATCGAGTGACTCGTGTGGAAATAGGGATGCACTGATTGGGACCAAAGGAAGTTGAAGCTCTGCTATGGGTGTGGAGGAAGGATCCACATACAAGTGCTCCTCGTAATGAGTCAGATTCTCTATGTTGAATACTCGGCTAATGCTCATATCATAAGGGATGTCATTTTCATACGGGAGCCACTATGAAAGTGGGACATTTTCATAAGGGAGCCACTTTCATAGTTCGTTTTCTTCCATAATGTCTTTCAGAAGTATCTCATAAACGAACGTCGCAGCCGTAGACTATGAAAGTGGGTAACTCGTAATTCTTGAATACCTCCCTAAAGAATAACACGACCACATGGGACGCATCCGCGGTCCTACGACAAGGTATAAAGTGGGTAATCTTAGAAAAAATGATCCACAACAACAAAGATCGAATCGAGCTTACTCAGAGTGCGAGGGAGCCCGAGTACAAATTCATACTAATATCAACCCAGGGCCTCTTCGGGACGGACAGTGGAGTGTATACTCCTGTGGGCTGGCGAGACCCCTTCGCGGTCTGACAAACTCGACAATGTCTAACAACCCAGATAATGTCCTTCAGGGCAGACCAAAAGAAATGATCCTCAACCAACACAATCGTCTTGTCTCGCCCGAAGTGTCTTGCCGCCGCATCCGCGTCCAACTCCCAAATGAGGAAATATCTGAGGGACGTCTGAGGAACGCAGAGGCGAGATCCCAAGAATCAGTACCTGTCAGAGGTCATATAACCCTCATGAAGGTCAGGAGAATCCCTCGATAATGCGACATAAATGTCACCAAAATCTGGGCAATCATAAACTAGATGCTTGAAGCCCACAACTCGGGTGCTCATGGTGTAGAGGATGCTGACTTGGCAACTTAGGGCGTCAGCAGGCTTGTTCTCGACACCCATTCGGTGTTTGAGAACATAATGTTAATCCTGCATATATTCCACCCATTTCTTGTGGCGGTGGTTTTCTTCTGCGAGTCGAGATACCTTAGGGCCTGCGTAACGGCTCGAATTTTGCCACAATTTAATTTCTTTCTTTTGAATGAGTTTTCACAATTAAATAACGCAACAATTCTAATATATATACCACAAATATATATTGCACAAGAGTGGTATCGAGTGAAAACATAAAATAACTTTATATGATTGTTTTATTCTTTTTGGAGGTAGGCTGCCTTGTGCTGAGAAGAGAAGTTTGGTGCAGATCCCCTTGGAGAATGTTTTCTTTTCTGTTGCCCTTGGTGTTGGCCCAAGATAGGTCACCTCTTGACCTGATGCTACCACAGCTAGAAGACCCACTCCTGTCATGTCTACTGCCGCCCCTCGCGCTCCTACAGATGCGAGGAGGAAAGTTATTATCTTTGAAGGCCCCAAACCTGGGGGCGTCTAGTGTTATCAGTGTTTTGGTAGAGGGAACTTCGCGACGCAATACCTGACAAGGAATTTACGGATTGAGGAATCAGAAGAGCCCAGTACTGAGGCTGAGAACGCCGCAGTCAAGGATATTACGATCGTTATAGAGGAGGGATGAGAGAGAGAGATGCTGAGAGGTCGCTAAAGTTAGGAGTATTCCGTCTACTTCAACATACTCCACATGTCGAGGAGGATAGGCGCTGCACTACAATTTTTTCGCATATTTTCCAGGCGCAGGAGGTCCCCGCAAGATCACTATTGATAGCGGTATTTGCGTGAATTTAATCACTAAGAAAGGGTTAGAGAGGATGCAACTTACTGCCGAGCCGCATCCACATTCTTACTGGATCCTATGGGTGGACAAATCCACCATCCAGGTTACACAGTGATGCCTAGTACCGATTGACTTAGCGTCCACTGAGGACAAGTCCTGGTGTGACGATATCACTATGGATGTCGCATAAGTTTTACTTGGACGTCCTTGGTTATATGATCACGATGCCGCGTATGATGGACGATCCAACACGTGTGTTTTCTTTGATTAAGGATGACAGATTACCCTTACCCCGACCCAGCCCAATGATCCTCCCAAAGGCAAGGTCGACTTATCTGTTAGTGCGCGGTCTTCAAAACCTCTACATGTTTTGAGAAAAGATGACATCATGAGAGAGAGCTTAGAAACGGGAGTTATGTTCGGAGGAGTAGCCACGATGACTCTTGAGACCTCTACTGACACTGAGATTACTGATCCAAATGTCTGCTAGTTACTGGAGGACTACGTAGATATTATGCCCGAGGAGCTCCCTGCCGAGCTTCCTCCGTTAAAGGTGTTGGAGCATGCGTTCCACGCTTCTTGGTTTGCTAATAACAAATCTCATTTGTATTTGATCATTGAGTATTTATGATGTGCAGATATCACAAGTCTAACTGTAATGACATTTGGGTGTTTATTCGGGTTAGAACAGATGTGCTCAGGAGATATCGCCAGGCGATATTGGGTATCGCCAACAGGTGACAGCGGAATGAACTGTTAACTCACTATCTCCACTCGGCTGGCAGTTACTGTTCCCATCGCTCGGCGACATCGGATATCGCCAGGCGACAGTCCACGATTGACATGACCGATCTGAGATGCAAAAATGAGGAATGCGTGAGACACGTGACAGCCGGTAACGATATCGCCAGTTGGCGATACCTAGTGTCGCCATGCGATATCGCTAAAATATAAAAGCCAGTCAATTTTCTATGGAGATTACGAATTTCATTACCTACGCGTTAGATAGGACTGAATTTAATCGTGTTTGTGCATGTGAAACTGCGTATGATATATGAAATCTCCTTGAAGTTACTCATGAAGGTACATCGCAGGTGAAAGACTCAAAGCTTTTCCAGTTATAGTCAGAGTTTGAAAAGTTCAAAATGGAGGTTGATAAGAATGTAGACTCCATGTACATGAGGTTCAACAAGATAGTGAACGACTCGAAGATTTTAGGAAAGAGTTTCTCAAACGGAAATTTGGCGAGAAAGATACTTGGATCGCTTCCCCCGAAGTTCAATGCAAAGGTGACTGCCATCTCGGAGTCACTCGATCTAAAGACTCCAAATTGAGAATCTGATAGGCAATCTGAAAACCCACGAAGTGGAACTGAGGATTCAACAACAGGAGTATAGCCTGGAGGCAAGAAAGAAAGCATTGACGTTGAAATCTAAGAGGGAAGTGAAAAGCGAGTCCGATGAGAATGACGATGAAGATGAAGAAAGTTTGTTCGTGAAGAAGTTCAGGAAGTTCATGAGAAATCCTGAAAGAAATTTTTTCAGAAATTTTTTCAAAAAACAAGAATCTGGGTATAGAAAAGGAAAAGCCCAGGCTGATGGAGAGGAAGACGAAGAGAGACCACCACCCGAGTGCTATCACTGCGGGAGAGTTGGCCATATAAAGAGCAAGTGCGCAAAATATCTGAAAGAGCTGAAGGAGAAGCGACACAAGAAGAAAGATAAGAAGAAAATTCTGAAGGCTGAAACCTGGGATGACGTCACATCTGAGGAATCAAGCAGTTCAAGCTCAGAGACTGAAAAGGAGGCCAACATGTGCCTGATGGGAAAGAACGTCTCATCATCTGATGGGGAAAACAGTATCTAGAGCGACAATGATGTAAATTCTCCTTCTTATGAAGATTTATATACTGAATTTTTACGAACTTGCAAATACTTTGACAAAAGCTTAAATGAGATTACATTACTCAAATCTGAAAATAAAGAGTTTTTAAAAGAAAATAAAAAATTATCAAATGAGATAAAAATACTTGGGAAGGAGAAAACATGTCAAGAGGATTGTCTCTTCGACAAGAATACTATAACTTGAGAAAGATCTCTCTAAGTCTCAGGTTGAATCTCTTACAAGAGAAAAATAGACCTTAGAGAGATCTCTAAAGCTTTCTCAATCTCAAGTAGAAGACAACAAAAAGACCTTCGCAAACCGATGCGGCACCATAGTAGCTGAAAACACCGCATTGAGAGGCCGAGTCTGTGATTTAGAAATGACCACTAACAAGTTTGGAATGAGCCAAAAATCACTGAATATGATTTTGGCGAGCCAATGCTATGGTTCGACAAAATTTGGAATTAGATACTCTCCAGAACACTATCGCTCAGCGACATCCACTGTCGCCGACGATAAGGAAAAATTCAAAAAATCGCATGTTAAAAATAAAAATAATAAATCTACTGTCACTGCTGCTCCCAGCAAAAATTCAAACTCATTTTGAAAAACCCGTCAACTTCCATCATGTGTGCCAAATGTAATAAGTTTGGTCACACAACTCACACTTGTAAGAAGACGAGACATTGTTCTGTTAAACAAGTCTGAGTACCTAAGGCTTCCACCTACACTATGAGAGGAACCACTTGAGTAACCAGATCTTTACTCTCATCCTCCTTTTAGGTGTGTTGGCAGACTAAGGACAAAGAAAATGTGTGATACTTGGACTCAGGGTGTTCCAAGCACATGACGAGCAACAAATCAAAGTTCCTTAGCCTAGAGATGAAGAAATGAGGAGTAATCACATTCGACGATAACGGAAAAGGAAAGATCATCGACATTGGAGTTGTAGGTAACAAGTCATTTACTATCTCAAATGTTTTTTATGTTAAAGGTTTGAAACATAACTTAATTTCTATAAGTCAATTATGCGATATTGGTTTAAATGTCTTATTTGACTCATCTTCAAGGCTGTGCAAAATTTTTGATTCCCAAACAAACGATATTGTTCTTACTGTTCCTAGATTTCAAAATGTTTACATGATTAAATTTAATGATTTATCATATTTTTCATTAAAATGTTTTATGTCTAAAAATGATGAATTAGATTTGTGACATAAGCGTCTTGGACATTCTAGTTCCAAGCTAATTGTGAAATTGTCTCAAAATAAACTAATTAAAAGTTTGCCTATTTTACATGAAAATCTATCTTATTTATGTTCAACATGTCAAAAAGAAAAATTTTCAAAATCTTCATTTAAGAGCAGAATTGTCATTTCCACTACTAGACCTTTATAGTTGATTCATATGGATTTGTTTGGTCCAGTTAATACACTAAATGTAGGGGGTAGAAAATACACTTTTGTTTTGATTGATGATTATTTACGTCTATGTTGGACAATCTTCTTAACGTCAAAATCAGATACATTTTTAGAATTTTTCAAATTATGCATACGTGTTCAAAATGAACTAGATTTAAAAATAAAGTGCATTCGTTCAGATCATGAAGGTGAATTTGATAATGAAAAATTTGTATCTTTTTGCAATGAGTTAGGTATTAAACATGAATTTTCCGTTACTCGCACATCACAACAAAATGATGCGGTAGAGAGGAAAAATAGAACTTTACAAGAACTAGCTCGTATTATGCTATCAGAATACAAGTTACCTAGATCATTTTGGGCCGAAGTCATTAGTACTGCTTGTCATGTTATTAATCGCGTTATGCTTCGACCATTCTTGAAATTAACACCTTATGAATTATATTTTCAAAAGAAATCGAATTATCTTATTTTTAATTTTTTTGGTTGTAAATGTTTTATTTTGAACACTAAAGATAATTTAGGAAAATTTGATGAAAAATGTGACGAATGCATATTTATTGTCTATTCTTCAACCAGTAAAGTTTATAGAATTTTCAATAAAACGATAAAAATGGTTGAAGAATCTATTCATGTTAAATTGGTTGAGCTTTGCTCGTGTGTAGATACAAATCCCTCAGGTAATGATGAAGAGCCCTTCCCTCCTCTAAGGTCGGATGATGATGAAATTCTTGGAGACAAAGAAGAAGAACAACAACAAGAAGAAGTGTAACAATATGTGACTCTAAACGAGCTAAGATATTCAAAAGATCGTCCACAAGATTTGGTTATTAAAGAACCGTCAAGAGGAGTAAGTACTCTTTCATCGTTACATGATTTATTCTCAAACATGTGATTTATTTCTGATATAAACCTAAAAATGTAGAAACCACTTTAAATGATAATTTTTGGTTTTTAGCTATGAATGACGAGTTTCATCAATTTAAACGTAATAAGATTTGAAAATTAGTAGAAAGACCATCAAATCATCATGTTGTAGGTGTTAAGTGGATCTTTAAGAATAAAATTGATAGTGAATATAAGGTTACAAGAAACAAAGCTAGACTTGTGAGAAAAGGTTATTCACAAATTGAAGAAATAGATTTTGATGAAACTTTTGCACCCGTAGCACGTTTAGAAGCAGTTAGAATATTTCTTGCATTTGCTAGCTTTAAAATATTTAAACTATTTCAAATGGATGTTAAAACTGCTTTTCTTAACGAGTATATTAAGGAAGAGCTTTATGTAGAACAAACTACAGACTTTGTTGATGTTAAATTTTCTGATCATGTTTTTAAATTAAAAAAAACCATTTATGATTTAAAGCAAGCACCCCGAGCATGGTATGATAAATTGACTGTTTATTTATTAAAGAATGATTACAAAATAGACAGTGCTGATTGTACTCTTTTTATTAAACATGTTTATGATTAACTTATAGTTTTGCAAATATATGTTGATCACATTATTTTTGGATCCACTAATGAAAAATTGTGTGATAATGTTATAGAAATTATGAAAAATGAATTTGAAATGAGCATGATAGGCGAACTCACTTATTTTCTTGGTTTTCAAATTACTCAAAGACATGATGATATTTTTATTTGTCAATCTAAATATATTTATGATGTTTTAAAAAGATTTGGATTTGAAAATCTAAAAGAAACAAATACTCCCATGTGTGTCTCATTAAAATTAGGAAAAGATGAAAATGGTATTTCTATAGATCAAACACTATATAGATGAATGATAGGATCACTGTTATATTTTACTGCATCTTGACCTGATATTATGTTCGCTGTATATTTATGTGCTAGATTTCAAGCTAATCCCAAAGAATCTCATTTAAAAGCAATTAAACGTATTTTTAGATATCTTATTGGCACATCTAAGATAGATTTGTGGTATCCACATAGTGGTGCACATAAAGACCCCGGTCCCGGTCCGGGACCGGTCCTGGGCAGGACCGGTCTTTTGGGACACCGGTCCCGGACCGGTCCTGCCAAAACCGGTCCCGGTCCGGGACCGGTTTTTCCTTTGAAAACCGGGACCGTCTGGGACCGGAAGGACCGGTCCTAACCGGTCCCAGACCGGGACCGGTTATTTAAAATAATTATTTTAATTATTTTTTATATTATTATATTTTAATTTTAATGATTTAATTAAATTAAATACTAACATGTAATAAAATTGAATTGCAAAATTGCAAAGTAAATAAAATTTTTTATTAAATTTGAAATTAAACTACAAAATCAAAATACAAATTACAAATTATAATAAAAAATCAAAATACGAAGATTTTTATTAAATTTGAAATTATATTACAAAATACAAATTCAAAATTTTGAGTTGAGCACTTGAGCCTTGGACTCGTCTTCATTCTGCCGCGCTCCCCAGATTTAAGTTATTAAGCTCGTCTTCAACTTCAGACTCACTGTCTTCAATTGACGAGACGTGTTGTCTCCTCCTCAAAGCGTCCAAATGGTCCTTGTAGCAAATGCAAATCTCCAAAGATTCTTCGGTCAAACGACTCCTTCGCTCGTTCAGAATCCTGCCACTCAAAGAAAATGCAGACTCCGAAGCTACCGTACTAGCTTGGATGGTTAGTAAATCACGGGCCATTAAGGCCAAAATAGGATAATTATTACATTTAATTTTCCAGCATTTTAAAATATCAAAATTTTCTATTTCGTACGCGGTCATAAAATCTTGAAACTGGGTTTTACTATATAAACATAATTCGTTTAAAGTACTCGAAGTTCGTTGTTTTTTCTTCGAAGCTAATTCTAAAAATCTATTTTTTAAAATATCTTTTGTTCGAGGGGCGGTGGATTACTCGCGAGGTCGCAATCCATATAGTTGATCGTAATAATTATATAGGCGAGTAAAATCAGAATTAAATTTTGCAACGCTAACGTTGTGAAAATCACTAGAAGATTTGTTTAACTCTAAATTTCGATTAATTTCCTCTATAAAATTTTCAACCCCGTCTACACCCATTAAAGGGTTTAAAGCCGCAGCACAAGAAAACATAGGTGGCATATGCGTATAATATTTTAAAAACTTTTCCTCCATTACTAATATTAACGGACGCCACATTGGGTTAATTTTGTAAGTTTTAAACGTTTCAGTAATTAATAAAAAATTTTCAATAACAAGCGAGCTAGTAGGATAATAAACGCCCGATAAAATAGTTGTTGCCCGATAAAAACTTTCTAATAAATTTACGTAATCTTCGATTATAGCCCAATCTGACGCATCTAAATCATGTGATTCTTCTACACTATTATAAAATTCTATCAATAACGATTTTTGTGACAAAGCCCGTTTTAACATTTTGTACGTGGAATTCCATCGTACCGGCATATCATAAGATGGACCCAAAAATTTTTTACCCTGTGCTATAACAAATTTTTTGAAATCTTGTTTTCGCCGTTTTGAACTATAAATAACTCGTAACATAGTACGTATTTTAATAACATAATTTTTCATAAAACTTAAACTATCTTGCACAATTAAATTAAGAACGTGACATACGCAACGTGTATGAAAAAAATACCATCTAGCATAGGTTCCAAATCATTAATCAAATATTTAATAGCCATATTATTATTCGAGGCGTTATCAAACGAAATACTTAAAATTTTATCTTTTATTTTAAAATCTCTAATACACTTAATAATCACCTGATAAATAGCTTTACCGGTGTGCGGATATTCAAAACCTTCAAAACAAATTATACGTTTATTTAACTCCCAACTATCGGGATCGACCCAGTGACAAGTTATGCAAATGTACGAAAGACCGTCAACTAAACCGCTAGTCCAAACGTCGCTCGTTAAACTAACTCGACCGTCGAATGTTTCAAAAAAATTTTGTAAAAATAATTTTGATTGCAGGTAAGCTTGTAAAGCATCACGTCGAGTTGTAGTACGACTTACCTGTTGATATTTTGTTTGAAGTGCTTCGTGTATGTAAGACATCATTTCGTCGTTGTCGTAGTGGTTGAACGGAAGTCCGCTTTTGATGACATTCTCCATTTGTCGCTCCCGTTGTCGAGCTTGGTCATACGTCCAAATGTGCCCGGTCGTCGAAATTTGAGCTTGGTTGGCCTCCGACGGGGCTTGTTTGGAAAGACACGATTTGTTGTGTCGGGCGAGCGTTGTGTTGCTACTATTAGCGGCCATAAGCTTCGCGCAAAGTTTGCACTTCGCCTTAATTTCGCCGCCGATCCGCACTTTGTCGAAGTTATCCCATACCGCCGCTTTATGCCGGTGCTCAACGATCTCATGATCGACGGACGCTGAGGAGGACGCCGGCATGGAGGAGGAGGAAGCCATTAAACACGAATATGAGTGAGAGAGAGTGAGAGAGGTAGTGAGAGAGATAGTGAGAGAGAGAGAAAGAAATATGAGAGAGGGGGGGGGGGTTTAAATAAAAAAAAAATATATATTTTTTTATTTAAAATAGAGCCAAACGGCTCTATATATGAGCCTGCCACGTGGCAGGCTCATATAAAGAGCCGTTCGGCTCTTTTAATGAGCCTGCCACGTGGCAGGCTCATTAAAAGAGCCGTTCGGCTCTTTTAATGAGAGCCGAACGGCTCTCATTAAAAGAGCCGTTAACGGCTCTTTTAATAGAGCCGTTAACGGCTCTATTAACGGCTCTTTTAATAGAGCCGTTAAGCCTCTTTTAATAGAGCCGTTAAGGCTCTTTTAATAGAGCCGTTAACGGTTCTATTAAAAGAGCCTTAACGGCTCTTTTAGCCGGTCCCGACCGGTCCCGAAACCGGTCCCGGACCGGGACCGGTTTTTACCCTTTTTAGATGGACTGGCGGGGACCACAGGACCGGTCCGGGACCGGACCGGTCCTAACTGGGACCGGTTGGGACCGGTTTTTTTGTGCACACCTATTAATCCACACAATGATACCTTTATTTTACATGACTTTTCTGATTCTGATTATGCTGGCTGTTCGTTAGACCGTCAGAGCCCAAGTGACACCTGTCACTTTTTAGGCCCTTCATTAATTTCGTGGTCGAGTAGGAAACAGAATTCTGTGGCCTTATCCACCATCGAGGCCGAGTACATTGCACTAGGTAGTTGTTGTGCATATGCTTTTTGAATGAAACAAACATTGGAAGACTTTGGAATTAATCATGACACAATTGAATTATAATTTGATAATAAGAGTGTAATTGACTTAACATATAATCCAGTTCATCATTCTAGGTTCAAACACATTGATGTACGTCATCACTTCATTAGAGATCACATTAAGCAAAATACAATTAAAGTTAGTTTTATATGCACCGATTCACAGCTTGCCGATATTTTTACGAAACCACTTACAGATTCCTGTTTTTCATTACTAAGACTAGAACTAAGAATCCTGGACTTATCAAGCTAATGAATTGACGTAATAAGTAAACAAAAAACTTTAATTAGCAGAAAATTATAATTAACATTAAGAAAACCATAATATTATGAGTCAATAACAGTACTATGATAGCACTCAAATCACAGAATAAGTCAAATAATATTACAACACAAAATTTCAAACAAAAACATGAAAAAATTTAAAACTGCACTGTCGTCGGCCATACTGACTGTCGCCAGGCGATATCGTCAGAACTCCAGATCAGCCCGAAATCTTCAAAAATTACGCTATCCCCTGCACTAGTGTCTTCTTGATCTTCTGCAGAACTTTGTTCACTGCTTCTTGTCCGGCGAGGTCGGCGTGTAGACGATCGGGGAGGCTCCGCAACCGGATTCTCTCATTCGGCCACCTCTGCTGGAGTTGGCTTCAACTTGAGGCTTTTGGTTAGGAATTTAAAGAATTTCCGAATTCCCAAAAAGTTCTTCTTGACCTCCCTCTTATGATCTTCGAACGACTCTCGCAAGTCGTCCAAACCTTCCCGCAACGATCCACCTCTTGGAATCGGTGGGTTTCAGATAGTGGACACTGGTTCGCTACTCCTTGTAGACCCTCGTGTTGATCGGCCGATGGCAGGTGTACCACTCGTAGAGAAGATAGAGGACACAATCATTGAAATAAAGGTCTGGGTCTATCCAAGTGTACTTCTTATATAATATGCGTTGGATGACCGCACCAAGTGGTAATATGTTCAATTTCTTCTAGTCAGACTTTTTAGTCTAAATGTGTAGCGTATTATCGAAAGGATAAAGTCTGTCATATCAAACGACTCCCGTTCCAAGATCATGTAAGTGACATAACTCAATTGAGGCGTAATCTTTCGTGTATCACCAGAATTAAGCAAAATAATATGCCTCAATATGTCCTACACGAGTCATGCATCCGCGATGAGAGTGGTCGTAGATTGAATGAGGGTTTTTATGGAATTACCATGCAAAACCATATTCAAAAGCGTTCAGTCTCTATCCTTCCGATAATTTTCTACAACATTTTCCCTATTTATTAACTCAAATTCTTCCCTGAGATCATAATGAGTTATCTCAACTGTCTGTCCCTGTATCCGTGATCGCACTCCACCATTTAGTTTCGTGAAACGAGAATCCTTTTAATAATTATAGAATTCTCTAATTAACACAGATGAATACGTATCTGGTATAATGACGGGCATTATTCCTGCCATCGCTAACAAGTCGTGAATATGTGCGTGACGGACGAGATCGAATTCAATGACTCGTCTAATCCCAATATTTGCATTTTCTATCCCAGGAAAAGTTTGATAGGATGAACATGTATCACTGACAGTACTTCTCCGAGCTTTCGAGCTGCAAGCCATTGCTGAAGTTAAAAGGAATAATTTTAAAAAGAAATTCCAGAAATTATCAATATCGCCGGTCGACAACACCCACTGTCGCCGGGCGATATCGGAAATTGTTCTAATGCAATTTTTCGACCCAAAATCTGAAATTTCCCCTACTTTAAATCACAGATCTAAATATTTCTTATAGTTTTTCACATTTCCCTAATGATAATTAAGATATTTTTACTCAAATATCATTCATCATCTTCTTCCCTAACACCATAAAACAAGTAAACTTTTTCTACTTGGAAAACAATAGATCTGAGTTTAGGAATCTCAACTTTCATCAATCTATGTACACTACTCCACACACATAGATCTATGATCTACTCTCTCAAAAGTACAAGTTTTAAAAAAAAAACCTAACCATGAAAAATGTACTTCAATAACTGAAAATATTTTCATCAAAATTTCCAAGATCTACCCTACAATCATTTAGATCTAAAAATCCTAAGGGATGAAAGAAAAATTCCATGGAAAATACCTTGATCTTAGGTTTTCGCGAGCTTCCGTTTCTTCTTCCGCTTCGAGTCTTCAGGGAATAATACTGGGAATGATGCTGTTGACCTGATTCGACAGTCTTTTATATTTTAGCATCGTCGCCGATCGACGATATCCAATAACAACGTGCGACAACAAAAAATTTCTATCAAGCGAATTTGTCTCCATTTCTCAGGTTTAGGCATAGTTCAATGCATATTCTTCGATTTTGGGTTCCCAGTAACATAATTAAATTGTTCAACCATCAAATATCCTTTTCTACATACATCAGTCCTAGTGTTTTTATACTTGTGAAATTGTTTTCGCATGACTCTAAGTATGAGAAATGTTTTAGTTATGATAATGTTCTTTCACGCACATTTGTGAAAATCTTCATATGATTTCACCTTACTGCATATGTGAATTGTGAATGTTCTACCATAGCCACTAGAATTTCATGCTAACACTAACGCTTTATTCTTATTTTTATTTGCACCATTAATATTTGATTATCCTATATGATCACATAAGTGAATTCAGACTCCTTTGTCAAGGCAAAAAAAAATATTCGTTAAAAAAATCATTAAACATTCAACATCTTTATTGATGTTATTCAACATTAAAATAAAAAAAGCTGACAAGGAACCTCCACCAAACACTACTTACCCTCCTGATAAGTCTTAATAAGCATTGTGAGATTGAACACCTTGAAAAAAATTGTAAAGTGTCTTGTGCAACTCTATATCTGGATATTCTTTTTATATGTGCTCTGAATTCTTGGGTACAAGCATAGTTAGTTATGTATACCTCTATGTTATGTTGTTTTTTCACTTTCCACGTGTTCATATATTTGTAAGGCCTATACATATGTGTTTTTCATCAATCTCTCACATGTACACAACATTATATTCTCTAAAATTTCTTCTTATGAGAGTTGGACCAAAAATGTTTCAAACTTAATCTTCACTAGTGTATGTGTCTATGATATAAATGGATGAACGTTGCCAATGTTCATGTTTACTCACTTTCTTCACTACTATACATTGTTTCACATATTCTATACTTGATTTGTACTGTTGTTTTTCCTCAGCTTCCGCACCACTCTTCTATCTCTTTTGACAATACCAAAGAGGAGAATTTAATAAGGAATCTAGAAATCATTCATAATCATGATTTAATTATGACTTTAAATTTCAATTACTACATTAAAATACATAGGTTCAATCTACTTAGATTTAGGGGGAGTACACATGTAGGGGGAGCAGTGTTGTGGATATCGGCCGACATATCCGACATGTCGGCCGACATGTAGGTTTGAGAGCAGAAACACAACGACACCTTTATAGATTTTGAATGTGGCGTTTTAAAAAAAACGGGCCGACATGCCGGCCCCAAAAAACGGTCGACACGACCATTTTTTTAATTAATTTAAATATTTAATTATCTATTATTTTATATTTTTAACATCTTCCGCTGTTTTAAATTCCCGACTATGCTCATTTCATTTCCTTTCATCGCTCTGCCCTAGCTCTTCCCGTCGCTCCTGGTTCTCCGGTGATCTCTAGCTTGCTGGTGCTCTCCCTCTCTCGTGCGTTGTCGGCACTTTATTTATCTGGTGCTAGCTTGCTGGTGCTCTCCCTCTCTCGTGCGCTGTCGGCACTATATTTATCTGGTGCTCTCCCTCTCTCAAGCGCTGTCGACACTTTATTTCTCTGGTTCTCTGGTGCTCTCCCTCTTTGGTTCTCCGGTGCTCACCATCTCTGGTTCTCTCCCTCTCTCACGCGATGTCGGTGCTCTATCTGGTTCTCTAGTCTCTCTCTCTGGTTTTTTTGTGCTCTCCCTCTCTCTGGTTCTCTGGTGCTCTCCCTCTCTCTGTCTCTCTGGTGCTCTCCCTCTCTCTGGTTCTCTGTGGCTCGCTGGTGCTCTCTAGCTATCTGGTTCTGTGGTTCTCTAGTGCTCTCTAGCTCGCTGGTGCTCTCCTCTCTCTCGTGCGTGTTGAAACCAAAAACTTGGTCTCTGTGGAGTTCGGGGTCCCTAGAAAGGGGTGACCTCACACCTACTACACTCAAGAGAACGTCACAGACCAAAAGATCAAGAAGCTAGGAACAGACCCTCGGCTCTAGCGCGGAGGTCCCACCTCACACCCGGAAGGCTACCTGAGCACTTCCCCTCCCCAGCCAATGCTCGAGCTAGGGTGCCTTGGAGGAGCTCTCTCTACTCTACCAAGAAGAAGCTAAGGGAGGAGGAAGCAAGAAAAAGTCTCTCCTCCAAAGGCACCCAAGGGGGTCTATTTATAGTTTTCCAAAACCCATGGACCAAAATGATCAAAATACCCTTACACCCAATACACCTTGAGCCAATAGGAAACGCCCACACCGGGGTGCAGAGGGGTAAAAACACCCCAAGGGGCACAGCGATAAAAGCACGCCGCCAACACCCCGCCCCAAACACCCGAGGCGGTTCCAGGCCGCCGGGCAGGCCGCTTGGGCGAGACCAGGCCGCCCGGGCGAGACTGGCCCCCGGCCGTCTCGCCCGCGAGCAGGCCGCCCGGGCGAGATCGGCCCCCGGCCGTCTCGCCCGCGAGCAGGCCGCCCGGGCGAGACCGGCCCCCGGCCGTCTCGCCCGCGAGCAGGCCGCCCGGGCGAGAACCAGGCCGCGGCCGTCTCGCCCGCGAGCAGGCCGCCAGGGCGAGACCGGCCCCCGACCATCTCGCCCGCGAGCAGGCCGCCCGGGCGAGAACCAGGCCGCGGCCGTCTCGCCCGCGAGCAGGCCGCCAGGGCGAGAACCAGGCCGCGGCCGTCTCGCCCGCGAGCAGGCCGCCCACGCGAGACCGGCCCCCGGCCGTCTCGCCTGCCCCTACCTCGGACTCAATAGGCCGGGGCGGGTGCTAGCCAACTTGCCGCACCCGCCCCCCAACAAAGGAGCCATTGGGGGAGGCCAATTTTTCCTCCTCCTAATAGTATATTTCCAAGTTAGAGCCAAAATTGGCCACCGAGAGTGCAAAATCTCCAAAAAGCTTAAAAACATGTACAGGGGCGAATACGGAGTTGTACACAATCCCCGCTCTTTTCGAGGTTGGCACAAGCTCGAAAAGAAACGTCCAACCCAACGTATTCGCTGAGTGCAACTTCCTTGCGCGCCTCTCCGGGGAGTCAACCTGCCATGCCAGCTATGGGAGCCTGGGTGGCGAGACCCCCTCCGGGTAAAAAACACTTGGCCCCCCGGAGGGGTCAACCTGCCATGCCAGCTATGGGAGCCTGGGTGGCGAGACCCCCTCCAGGTAAAAAAACACTTGGCCCCCCGGAGGGGTCAACCTGCCATGCCGGCTATGGGAGCCTGGGTGGCGAGACCCCCTCCGGGTAAAAAACACTTAGCCTCCACGAGAGGTACCACCGGCCCTGCCAGCTAGTGAGAGCCTGACAGCGGGATCCTCATCGGAGCAAAGGGACTTTTACTCCCCCCGAGACACATTCGACCCAACCAGCTAGTGGGAGCCTGGCTGAGGAGATCCTCTCGGGGGTGGGGCTTGATCTCCCCGAGGCGCATTCGACCCAACCAGCTAGTGGGAGCCTGACTGAGGAGATCCTCTCGGGGGCGGGGGCTTGATCTCCCCGAGGCGCATTCGACCCAACCAGCTAGTGGGAGCCTGGCTGAGGAGATCCTCTCGGGGGTGGGGCTTGATCTCCCCGAGGCGCATTCGACCCAACCAGCTAGTGGGAGCCTGGCTGAGGAGATCCTATCGGGGGTGGGACTTGATCTCCCCGAGGCGCATTCGACCCAACCAGCTAGTGGGAGCCTGGCTGAGGAGATCCTCTCGGGGGTGGGGATTTGATCTCCCCGAGGCGCATTCGACCCAACCAGCTAGTGGGAGCCTGGCTGAGGAGATCCTCTCGGGGGTGGGGATTTGACCTCCCCGAGGCACATTCGACCCAACCAGCTAGTGGGAGCCTGGCTGAGGAGATTCTCTCGGGGGTGAGGCTTGATCTCCCCGAGGCACATTCTACCCAACCAGCTATTGAGAGCCTGCCTGAGGAGATCCTCTCGGGGGTGGGACTTGATCTCCCCGAGGCACATTCAACCCAACCAGCTAGTGGGAGCCTGGCTGAGGAGATTCTCTCGGGGGTGGGGAACCAGGCGTGTCACTTGAACTCTATCAAATCCAACATCCTCAAACGGGGAAAAAGAGGGGTTACATAGTCCCCTGACTCAGCTGGTCAGGGGTAACACTTGTTACAAGACAAGAAAAGAGAAAAAACTACCGCAAGGCGAGGCACCCTCAGGGGGCCTGGGCATGATGGCCCTCTTCTGCTTCCTTCTCCTCGGACACTTCCATCTTGCTCAAGCTCTCCATGACCTTCGCCATCTCCTCTGCCTTGGCCAACCAAGAGATGGTGTTGATGGCCGTGACGTAGCACTGCCTCGCCATCCTGGAATCCCCCTTGACTCTGACCTGGATCCCTCCGGAGCTGAACTTGAGGCATTGGTGGAAGGAAGATGACACGCAACGGAAGGCTCTGATGAGGGGCCTTCCGAAGATGGCGTTGTAGCTGCTTGGAGCGCCAACAATGACGAACCGGCAGTTCCTTGAGACTCCCCCAATTTTACTTGGAGCCCCACTCCACCCTCGATCTCCTTCCTCTCCCCTGAGAATCCGAAAAGGGGTCCGTCCGAGGCCAACACCCTCCTCGGCTCCACCTTCATCTCGTCAAACGCCTTCTTGAAAACGACGTTGACAGAGCTTCCGTTGTCAACCAAGATCCGGGAGACGGTGTAGCCCTCGATGGCCGTCTGGATGACCAGCGCATCGCAGAACGGATCCTCATGATCCGGCAGGTCCTTCACCGAGAAGGTGATCTTCTCCTCCTGGGGCGGGGTCTGGGAAGTTGAGGCGACGCTCCGTCGGTACATCACATGGAGACTTGCCTTCCGAGTGGCCTCAACCCCCACTCCACCGTGGATCACTCCTATACCACCTCGGGTTCCCACATCGACCCGGTCCTCGCACACATCATCCCCCCTTCTCCGGGTAGAACCTCTTCTACCCGCACTGGCGGCTGCGGTTGGGCTGGGGCTCTCGCCCCTCTCACTTCCAAGAACTCGGGGCAGGTAGCTGTGGCGTGCCCCTCCACCTGGTGGAAGTCACAGTACGGTAGCGCTCCTCCCCTTCTTCGGCGGGCTGGGTGTTCTCTCCTGTTACCTCTTCCTCTTCCTATCGCCAAGGCCTGCTGCGGCGGGGGTAAGAGCTGCCTTGGGGCTTGCCTCTGGAAGTGATACCTCCCTTGACCTCCTTGAAAATTCCCCCCTCCTTGGATGAGGGCTCTTCCTGGACCTTGGGCAGGTCCTCCCTGCTGCCTCCAGCCTGGCTCCGGACCCTGCTGAGCTCTCCGCTCCTCTCTCCTTCTTCCTTCCTGATGTCTCAAGCCAACTTGCTCATTTGGCTCCGTCTCTGTTAGCTCTGCCAACTTCTTGACAAATGCCGGGTTGGCTGCCTCCATGACTATCTCCTCAGCCGCCCTTTCCATCAGCTCCTCGAAGGAAAGGGGGGCCTTCCGGGTCAAGCTCATCTTGAAGAAGCCCTCCTTCAGTCCAACGGTGAAGGCCATCTGGAGAGCATACCCTGGCATCTCCTGGACCTCCAGGATCTCCTCCTGGAACCTGTCAACGTAACGGAACAGCGACTCCTCGGCCCCCTGCCTTATCAGGAAGATGGACTCAGGACTCCTCTTCCGCTTCTTGGAGGTGGAGAAGCGAAGCTGAAAGCTCCGGCTCAAGTCTTTGAACCCATAAATTGACCTCGGAGGGAGTTGATGGAACAAGTCCCTTGCCTTCTCCTTCAACGTGATCGCAAAGAGGCGACACTTGAAGCCATCCGTCATCGGCCTGATGGAGACGGCATCCTCGAACCACTGCAGATGCTGAACGGGGTCATCCTTCCCGGTATAGTAAGCCATGTCTGTCTCTCTGAACCCCTCGGGAACGGGAGCTGAGATGATCAGCTCGCTGAAGGGTGACCCCCTAAGGGGTGGTCTCGCCACTTCCACTCGCTCGACCTGCTCGCCTGGGAGGTTGGCACTCGCCGGGCTGGAGAACAGCTCCCGGCCGGTGAGGTCTCGCTCGACCCCATCTCCCATCCTCTCCTTCCCTGGCCTTCTTCCTGGTGCACTTCCTTCTTCCCCCGCTGGGGTCATCTCGCCTAGACCCCTGGGAGTCGACTCGTCGAGGGGGGGAGCTAGCTCCTGGGGGGTCGGGGTGGAGCTGCCACCCTGAGGAGCAATGCTTCGCAGCATCTCCATGATGCCCTGGATGGAGGCCATGAACTCTTGCCTCCCAACAAAAGGTCCTGGGCTGGGGAGCTCGCCGAGATCATCACTACCTCCTTGACCTTCTGTCATGACACTCTCCCGAGATCTTCTGTGCTGGTCACTCTCCACGCTCACCGCACCAAAAGTGTTGAAACCAAAAACTTGGTCTCTGTGGAGTTCGGGGTCCCTAGAAAGGGGTGACCTCACACCTACTACACTCAAGAGAACGTCACGAACCAAAGGATCAAGCAGCTAGGAACAGTCCCTCGGCTCTAGCGCGGAGGTCCCACCTCACACCCGGAAGGCTACCTGAGCACTTCCCCTCCCTAGCCAATGCTCGAGCTAGGGTGCCTTGGAGGAGCCCTCTCTACTCTACCAAGAAGAAGCTAAGGGAGGAGGAAGCAAGGAAAAGTCTCTCCTCCAAAAGCACCCAAGGGGGTCTATTTATAGTTTTCCAAAACCCATGGACCAAAATGACCAAAATACCCCCGGCCGTCTCGCCCGCGAGCAGGCCGCCCGGGCGAGACCGGCCCCCGGCCGTCTCGCCCGCGAGCAGGCCGCCAGGGCAAAACCGGCCCCCGGCCGTCTCGCCCGCGAGCAGGCCGCCCGGGCGAGAACCATGCCGCGGCCGTCTCGCCCCGAGCAGGGCCGGCCGGGAGAGAACCAGGCCGCGGCCGTGCGAGCCAGCGAGCAGGCCGCCAGGGCGAGACCGGGCCCCCGGCCGCTCTCGCCCGCGAGCAGACCGCCCGCGCGAGACGGCCCCCGGCCGTCTCGCCTGCCCCTACCTCGGACTCAACAGGCCGGGGCGGGTGCTAGCCAACTTGCCGCACCCGCCCCCCAACAAAGGAGCCATTGAGGGAGGCCAATTTTTCCTCCCCCTAATAGTATATTTTCAAGCTACAGCCAAAATTGGCCACCGAGAGTGCAAAATCTCCAAAAAGCTTAAAAACGTGTACAGGGGCGAATACGAGGTTGTACAATGCGTTGGTGCTTTCTTCTCCCTACCACTCCCTCAATTAATATTTGTTGCAATGCTGCCTTGTAGGTTGTTGCCTTATTAATTGTTGCATGTTGTCTTATTAGTTGTTGCCTTATTGGCCGGCTGCCTTGTGAGTTATTGCCTTACTAGTTGCTGCATGTTGCCTTATTAGTTGCTGCCTTATATGCCGACTGCTTTATGGGTTGTTGCCTTATTAGTTGCTGCATGTTGCCTTATTAGTTGCTGCCTTATAGGTCGGCTGGCTTGTGAGTTGTTGCCTTATTAGTTGCTGCCTTATATTTATTTTGCTCTTTTATTAGTCAACAAATGATTTGAAATGTCCCTATTATTAGTTATTTATTCAACTTCATTTTGCAATCAATGATAAATGTATACGGGTTGTTGTCGTATTAATTGTTGTTTTGTGCCATTTGATAAAAAAATGTGGGATGCTTTTAAAGTTTGAATGATACGAGACTGAAGATTCTTTTGTTGGATACTTTGAAAGTTTGAATGATAGTTATAAATTTGTATACTAGTATACTACTGATGATGCAAAATGTTGTCGAATAAATAAAATGTTACATGGATAATAATAAAGGTGACTGAAGATCTGATGATCTAATGAAGTTATGAGACTTTTCTGATATTGTTTTTTTCAACTAATAATTTTTCTTGTGATAGTCATATCTTACTTTCATTTCTCGCCTTATTAGAATTCCTTCTTCTGCTGGATCAAGTGAGATTTCCGTATCACTGGTACCAACCGGTAGAGATTCTTTCTGGGCATTTGGGGAGAAGTTGGTTGCAAACGACACCAACCGAATCAAATGCAACTACTGCTAGCAGACAGTGAATGGTGGAATTACACGTTTCAAGCATCACTTGACTGGGTGGAAGGGTAATGTTAAGTCATGCCCTCAGGTTCCCGCCGATGTTAATGTTATGAAGATTTTAAGTCTAACTACTTCATCCTCTGGCTGTGAGAGGAACTGAAGCATTTTCGAGACGGTATACATTAATTTATTTAGTTAAACAAAAATATTTTATTATAAAATTGTATAAATTATTTAACTTTTTAAAAAATTTTGTAGATACATTCTAAAAAGAAAAATAAACTCGATAGCAAAAGATTGAACGATTTAATATTTGTAAACTTCAATGCTTTACTGATGTCAAAATATTCAGATACATCTCGAGATCCACTGACAGCTAAGAATGTTGATTTTGGAATGGTATAAGAGTGAATGGTGAATGTTGATCCTGCAGAGGACGAAAATGAAGATGATGATGAAGTTTTTCTTGGGTGTTAGAAACGAACAAAAACAAACCGGAAGTAGTTTAACAGAAACTTTATTATCTGAAAAAGGTATCTATTACAAAGGTATGACTTCCCTTATATAGAATGAAAGAAAGATGAGAGAATACAAATAAGAGATGTGAGACTAAAAATTTACAGGACTAAGCGGACTTATACAGAACAATTCGCACAAGCCGCGCGGTTAGACAGAAGGGCTAATCGCTCGGCTACCACCAGAGAGAGAGAGATCACCATGGGAGACCGCTAGACCGCCCGGTCTTCAAGTCTCCAGAGGCAAGCCGCTAGACCGCTCGGACTCCAGACAACAACAACACAACAACCAAACCACTGAAGGGAAACTGCCAGACCGCGCGGTCTTCAACCCGCCAAGACAGACCGCCAGACCGCTCGGTCACCAACATCAACACTCCCCCTCAAGCTGGAGCATATATATTGATCATGCCCAGCTTGTCACAAATATGAAGAAACGAGGCGAGACTGGCTTGGTGAAGATGTCAACCAGCTCTTTATCAGAAGTGACGAATGGAGTGCAAATTTGTTCCTTTAGAATCTCCTCACGAATGAAATGACAGTCGACCTCAATGTGCTTGGTTCTTTCATGGAAGACCGGATTTTTGGAGATGTATATGACAGCCTTGTTATCACAGAACATAGGTAGATGATGGTTGTACACCTCTCCTAATCCAGCAGGAGAGCCCGTAGCCACTTTAACTCACAAGTGGTCAATGCCATACTACGATACTCTGCTTCAGCACTAGACCTGTAAACAACCGACTGCTTCTTGCTCTTCCAGCTCACCAGATTTCCCCCAACAAAGGTGCAAAAACCCGAGGTTGACTTGCGATCCCCTTTGTCATCAGCGTAACTCGCATCTGAGTATGCTTCAACCCTCAGATGACCATTCTTCTGAAAGAGGAATCCTTTCCCAGGCGCTGCTTTGACATATTCCAAGATTCTCAAGGCGGACTGTAGATGACACTCCCTAGGTGCTTGCATGAATTGACTCACTTTGCCCACAGCATAGGAAATGTCGGGCGGTCGGCTAGCTTCGGGATCGGCGGCTAATATGAGGTGGCTGCAGAATCTTGGAGGTCTAAACTTCGTACGAAGCAAGCTGGTCTACCACGTTCACTCTAGGATCAGTCTTCTCGATC